>JAZHYW010031588.1:0-14170 GCA_037355805.1 Ixodes ricinus
GTCGATGGCTGGGTGCTCAACATAATATTCTCTGTCGCAAAATACAAACATTTTGCTTGCATTAAGAGGCAGCTGTTTTGGGAGAGATGCGCTTTCATGTTTGCCACATTTAGTGCAAGTTCTTCTATTGCGAGTACGACACAACCTTTCCTTGCCGCAAAAAGTTGAGTCTTTTAAATCGTTGAGCATGGTTCTCAAGGGCTGAACTCGAAATTCGTCTTGAATGTGTGCAGTTCCATTACGACAGCGTTATTTCGAAATTTCCACTCGCGTTATGAAATTCTGGCATAAGTGGAGCGCTCCGGTATGAACCACGCAAACTCGGTTTCAACGTCATTCCTTCCGCAATTATTTGCGCTGTCATGTAATAATTGTTTGCTATGATTTCGGCTAAATATTTCGATTTAAAATCATTATTACATACAAAATATAAAATCGGAACGTAACTTCGTCTAAAGTAATGGCAAATGTCACCACCGCATGAGTGAAACTGAAATTTTCTGTGAGTCCAGAGTGTCACTGTATGTAACAAAGGTTTCAAGAAAGTCGTGAACATCGTCATATTTTCTACGAGACACTGCGGCTGCACAAATATGTCCAGGTGCCTGTTTTCTGGGTTGAATGATGACAAGAACTGGTCGAATAAGTCCGATGAAATGAAAGAATTTAAGGTGAACACCTCATCCGGCTTGCCTGCGCTTACTCCTCTTGGCAGTAAAGTTGCTGTGATGACGGTCACCAGTAAAACCACTTCTGGTTTGAAAACACTCCGGGTGAATTGGATAGAACACTCCAGAGCTAACATGACTTTCAGAGAAGAGCTATTTCCTCTTTGGCTGCCACCTAAATTTACAAAGTGTGATGACATTTAAAATAAGAGTTGAGTGTTCGTGTCTAAGAACAGCTTTCTCACTGCGATGCGAGTCGGCACAAGATTTCGCGGATGACACATCGCATGAAGCATATTCGATGGAACTAAATATATCCCTTAAACAAAAGTGCGCTCCGTGGACCCTCGTACCATGAACTTGAATTACTGAGTTGATTGCATCACCCTCTCCTTCCCGACGGTAGACCCAGTTGGCTGCTCTCGTTGATGTTTGGTGTTTCTTTTTCGTTTTTCAGCACGATCCACTTAGGTGCCGATTAGAAAATAAGTGGTGTAAAATAGAACTGGACGAGCGTTGCCATGGTTATTTCTAGATGTCCGCTTTATTGAGAGTACAACAAGGTGCACAATAATGATAGGATCGCACCTGACGCCGTCATTTTGACCGGAAAAGCGACGAGTGATTATGAGCTACAACTTAGAAGCTACATGAAATCATTAAAAATAAGCCTTTTTTTCTTTTAGAATTTCTGGTATGAATTACTCCTGTTCTGACAATATGCACCAGCTCGCATGCCCTCTGAGCATTTTTTGTCTAGAACGAGTACTGATTGTTATATATTCCTTTGTGTCCTTTTGATCGGCGGCAGCGCCGTATTGCTGTCATTTATAATGCCGTACCGGCACATGGCGTGCTTACGGTCAGAACCCGTGCTGAGTTTTGAAGTTTTATGTTTAGCGTCGAAGCTTGGGCGCCTCACGTCACTGTTTTCTAAACAATGAGTTTCGTTTTAAAGGGAGGTCGCTGTAGATTGAAGGGGAAGATGCGAAGCGGCTCGGGAACATGAAAACATTAAAGCATGGCTTCAATGCGGCAACGTCGATGAAAACAAAGAACAAGTCGCAGCCCAACATCGATCCGGAACCGAGAGTTGCGGGGTATCCGAATTCCGCCCTCGTTTTCAGGAACTGCTGTAATAAAGCAAGCTCACAATTTAGTCCTTTAGAACAGTCATGTGAGAGTTCAAGCCAAATTGTGTCATGTGGAGCCCGTACGGTACTCGTTTCAAGACACAAATTCATTGTAATCGACTATATTTTGCAGTCATTTCGTAATAATTTGAATAAATTAATTACTAAGTAATCGCTCGAGTGATCTCAACATTTTTGGAAGTGCTAAAATTAGTTGTAACCGCTACTAAGTTTCCCTCCCCTTCTAACAGCGCCCTCTAATTTTACAAGTTTCCAACCCAGGGATCCTCGAACCAAGTCTGAGGAGGGAAGACAGTTTACCCAAATTGGTTGATTAAGAAGATGAGTCGATAAGAGTTCGCTGATTCTAATCTGATAAAGGAAAGCACGAAATACCCGTTCTAAGCCGGCGCAAATATTTGCCGTTTTAAAAATCCCAGCTAATCGGGACAGTAACGGTTAGCTTTTCAAGCAACGGCCAATTACTTTTTTATTGTCTCGAGTAATCAAGTTGATTTCATATTTTTTAACTAAAAGTAATTGTAATTGCAATCGACTCCTTTTTTAGAGCAACGTGCACGAAACTGCTGATATGTGATGGTTTCTTGCCAAGATGATAGCCCCGAAAAAAAGGAGCGGCGACACTTGACGGCTCCTTGTTGTGATGAAGATTCAAGGGTCATGTTATCTTTTCTGCGTTTTATTGGCCGTGTGACGATTGTCTTATTTCATTCGTAATCCATTTTTAATTGCCTTTTTAGAACGTGAGTTTAGGGTTTACTATAACCCATTTTTGTTCTTCGTATTGCTCGTAAACTTCAAACTCAAGCAGCGCGACAACAGTGGCATCGCGGCCTACGAGCTAACCCAGTGACTCAGCGACTCAGCGACCCAGATTCGTGTTATGGAATCGTTCTCACCACAACCAAGCCGGTCCTTGTCCTGGCTTTGGTGTCAAGTGTCCGGGAAAGTATATTTCTGCAGGGCGCGGTTCCCGGAGCGAGTTTCATTTTTTTTCAGCTTGTCGAAAACAAACAGGGCAAACAAATTCATCTTGAGGATAGTCGAGCACGCGTAGAACTTGTAATTCCGATCGCCGGTTTTTCGCAAATTCCTCTGCGAGGCTTACCTTAGCGGCGGATAAAAGGCGCCAATGAACTCGTAGCCATAAGGTGGGATCAATTTGGCTGGTCTCGACTTCGGCATGCTCACGGCTGTGTTGGTGTGTTATATAATTTTTCCTTAATTTTGTGATACAAATATGTATATTATTGTGTAGAACCAACGATATAGTGTACTGGACAACTTTTAGAACTACGAAGTAATATTGTCACGAATGACAATTGATGAGGCGATAACTGAAAAAGCTAAGCGTTTAATGGCGCAAACTTCTGCTCAAAACAAAATCGAAAAAGGCTAGCGCCGCAGGCGGCGAAAAAGCAGGTTCGAACGCTGGGGCGAGACTGACCGCGACTTGCCACGCGGAGCCCCTTTTGTACACGCGCGGGCTTCTGGAACAATCGGCGTCGAAGCTTCGGCGCGTAGAACATTCTAACCTGGAATCAGCAACAGGGCTCTTGAATTTACCAGAACATCACATTACAGAGTCAACAAAAATGTGTACCCGCGGCCAGGCATCGAACCTTGGCTTTTTGCGTGGGAGACAAGCGCGATAACCGTTAGGCCACGAGCGCGCTTTTTTTCTTCCTTTATTGCATCTCATTTCCAAAAGCGCTTCACAAAGTCCTAGCCTTTCAGGCTTAGGATCGCGCGTGGAAAAAACACTCTCAACCTGCTTCACAAGAGAGAAGATTTATAAGCTAACTTGTTTGGCAGTGGGGTCGGCATCCCGTACTGCCATGCGTGAGCACCAAATACTACAAAGCCCCAAAAGAAAAAAACTTATCAAATAGCACGTAGTCATCGTTAATCCCTTTCAAAAAACGAATTCCAGACGGGGTGCTACACAGCTCTTTTTTAGCGTGCGCTGGAGCACGTCCCAGAAAAATATGGTATCAATGCAAAATTGATTACATGCAGAATAGTCTCAGGTTCCTTGCATAAAAAACAATCAACCGTCCACGGAACATCAAAACCGTTTGTTTTAGCCACACCTTGACGGGCAACGTATTGGTGTGTAACATAAACAAGAACGTTTTCACCGAAGGTGGTACACACATACGCTTAACTCGGCTCAGCACATTTCGGCCGTCATGGCAAAAAACAGTTCGATACATCGGCGTCGGGGAACAAACTGACTATCAAATCGCGCACGAGCGTTTTCTTGCTCATTAAAGACAAATAATCAAAAGAGAAACGAGCACACAAAAACAATATAGTATCAACGACCGCCTTTTGAAAACCCACGAGTCTTGTTGGCTCGCCGCCATAAGAGGAAACAAGAAAGGATGGCAAATGAGGCTACGAGCGCGCTGCCTACTTGGTCAGCTGTGCGCGCGGCATTATTCCCCCTTTAGGAAAAGCGCATCGTCCCGATGCAACACAAAACGAAAACACAAATCAACAACAAAGGACAGCAGAATCGCGAGCCAAAGTTCACGGTTCACTCTTTGACGAGAGTCCAAAGTTCTATTGTTCGTAATACGGCTTGAGCCGGACGACGTGCACCACCTCGGGTCGTGGATGGCGTCTTGCAGATGGGCGCGTTCTTCGTAGTTCAGAACTTCGTAGTTCAGATCGCCGAGGCGTCGAATGTCTTGTAGGGTTCGAAATAGCGTTTGAGGAGGTTTTCGCTGAGACCGCGGCGCCTCATCGGTGTCCAAACTCATACCCGGTTTCCGGGTTGAATCTGGACGTCCCGGCGACGAAGGTCATACCGGCGTGCGTCGACACGCTGTTGGCCTCGTATCTTGATTCGTGCCAGTTGACGAGTTTCTTCCGCGCGTTGAGAGATCAGTTGGACGTCGTCGTTCCCATCGTCGGTTCGCACGTGAGACAGCATGGCGTCGAGCATCGTGGTAACCGCGCCGCCTTTTACCAGTTAAAACGGCGTCATTCCCGTGGTTTCTTGAACCGATGTGTTGTACGCAAACGTAACGTACTGCAACACCTCGTCCCACGTCTTCTGCTCCCCGTCGACGCACATGGAGGTCATGTCGGCTATCATCTTGTAGAGCCGCTCCGTTAGCTTGTTTGTCTGCGGATGATAAGACGTGGTTCGTCGATGGCTGGTGTGACTGAGCCGAAGAATCTCTTCAGTCAGCTGTGCCATGAAATATGACCGTCGATCTGTGATCAGCACTTCAGGTGCGCCGTGTCGAAGGAGAATGTACTCGACGAAACACTTGGCGAATTCCCCGCTGTTTCCGATGAAAGGGCTTTCGCCTCGGCGTATTGTGTAAGATAATCGGTCGCGACGATAATCCACCGGTTAGCTTGTGTTGATGTTGGGAACGGCCCAAGTAAATCCAATCCGACCTGCTGGAATGGCGTAGTCGGGACAGATATTGGCCGCAGAAGTCCTGCTGGCTTCGTCGGAGGCTTCTTACGTCGTTGGCACTCATGGCACGACCGCGTGTACAGATAGACGGTTTTCGGGAGTCTCACCCAGTAGTACATGTCACGAACCCCGGCAAGCGTCCTGCTGTAGCCAAGATGTCCAGCCGTCTGGTCGCCGTGGCATGCTTGAAATATTTCTTCTCGCAGGCTGGCAGGAGCAACCACCAGCCAGGCAGGGTCGCTGGTTCCAAAGTTCTTCTTGAGCAGCCCTCCTAGCCACAGAACAAAGCTTGACAAGTCTCGGGCCAAGGCTCGTGGTACTGAACTTCCTTGACCTTCGAGGTGGTCGATCACGGCGCGAAGTTCCGGGTCATCTCGTTGAAGTGCCCTCATGCCGATATCTGTAACTGCGCCAAGAAAACGGGTGACATCGTCGTCGTCGGTGCTGTCGGGAAGAGATTCGACTGGGACACTAGACAATCGGCCAACAGTCGGCGTCATTATGCTTGCGGCCAGATTTATGCATAATAGATACGTCGAATTCTTGCAGTCGAAGACTCCAGCGAGCGAGGCGTCCTGACGGGTCCTTGAGGTTGGCGAGTCAACAGATAGCGTGGTTGTCCGTGACAACGCGGAACGAGATCCCGTACAGGTACGGGCGGAACTTGGTTAACGCCCAGACGATAGCAAGACATCCCTTGTCGGTTGTTGAGTAATTTTGCTCTCCCTTGGACAGTGCCCAGCTTGCATAAGCGATCACCCTCTCTGCTCCTTTTTGTCGCTGAACGAGTACCGCACCGAGACAGGTATTGCTGGTGTCCGCGTGTATTTCTGTCTCCGCCGACTGATCAAAATGTCCGAGGATAGGGGGTAACTGGATCCTTCACTTGAGTTCGTCGAACGCTTGTTCTTGCTTCGCTTCCCACTGGAACTTCACGTCGTACTTCGTCAGATGCGTCAGCGGTGCAGAAATCTGGGCAAAATCACAAACGAAACGTCTGTAGTAGGCGTACAACCCAAGGATTCTTAGGGCGGCCTTCTTGTCTTATGACTTTGGAAATTCAGCGACAGCGGACTTCTTTGCAGGATCAGGGCTTACACCCTGAGCACTCGGGACGTGACCAAAAAATTTCAGCTCACCGTAGGCGAACCGACACTTGGAAGGCTTGAGTTTCAACCCCGCAGTTTTGATAGCCCGCAGCGACGGCTCGCAGTCGTCTCAGGTGCTCGTCGAATTCGCTTGCGAACACCACCACGTCGTCGAGGTAGACGAGACAGCTTTGCGACTTCAGGTCGGAAAGGACGGTGCCCATTACGCGCTGGAGGTTTGCCGGCGCTGTGCACACCCCGAGCGGCATTACTTTAAATTCATACAGTCCGTCCAGCGTATGACGAAGGCCGTCTTCTCACGATCCCGTTCGTCGACCTCAATCTGCCAGTACCCGCTCTTCAAGACCATCGACGAAAAGTATCGGGCGTGGCGCAGCCGGTCCAGGGTGTCGTCGATGAGAGGCAGCCAGACTGGTAACAGGTTACTGAAAACAGTACCCGATTACAATTACAATTCCATAACTGTAAAAAGTAACCGATTACAATTACAATTACAGTCTCAAAAAGTAAGCAATTACAATTACAATTACAGCCTCAAAAAAGGAATCGAAATATTATTCTAAAGTAATCGATTACTTCCCACGTTACTTTCATTCACTTTTTTTTTATTTCGGTAGATTAATCCTTGGAGCCTCGCACTTAGTTGTTGGGAAAGAAAAAAAAACCTTGTCCGTTTTTGTTTAGAGCTGAGTGAGTGACGCCAACACACCCAATTCCTCTTGTGAAAAAATAAAAATAAAAATGCGCTGTTTAAATACATTACTCACAAGAGGCTGGATAATGTCATTTTTCATACCCGGACGTAGTCTCCGGTGTACCAAAAAAACGTACCCAGGAACCGAAGCATAGTGAAGTGACCTACTAATCCTCGAGGTCCCGTGCTTAGTGGTTTCGAAAAAGAAAAACAAAATGACCGTTGCCCAGAGCTGAGTGACTCCAGCACATTTAACCCCTCCCCCCAAAAAAAAGACAAAAAAGGAATTGAGAAAATATTGTAGTAGGTAATTTTGTAATCGATTACAGCAAAAAAGTAATTACATTACAAGGATCGTAACTACTTAAAGGAAGTAATTGAAGCGTTACAGAATTACAGTAAAATGTGATTGATTAAAAGTAATCCATTACTTGTAACGTGTTAGGTACGAGTCTGGGGGCAGCGGATAGACATCCTTCTTTGTTACTGCTTTCACCCGGCGATAGTCCACGCAGAATCCTAAGGGTTCCGTCTTTCTTCTTTACCAGGACTACTGGGGAAGCCTACGAACTCTGTGAGGGCTGGACGATGTCGACATTAAGCATTTCCTGAACTTGCTTCTGGATGACTTCCCTTTCTTTCATGGAAACTCGATATGGTGGCCGATGCACAGGAAGGGCGTCGTCATCAGTAACTATTCGATACTTTGCAATCGTCGTCTGGCGTACGCTTTGATGACGTGGCGAAGCACTCATTGAACTGGTCGAACAGGTCAGTCAGCTGTCGTCAGTGGGGAAGGGGAGGGTTGGGTCGATGTCGAGCTCTGAGGATGACGATGTCTCGTGTTGCGACGAAGGGGACTCTTCAGATATTTCGGCGATTGCGGCTGTGTCCTGGGGTTCCTCGATGTGTCACACGGTGGTGCCTTTTGTAAGGTGCTGAGCCTCTTGTAGGAAGTTCGTCACATGGACAGCGGTGCGGCCATCTTGGAGCTTCGTTACGCCTTGGGCGACATCGATCCCTGTGGCTAGGAGCAGTTGAACATTACCTTCCAACAGGGCGTCTCCGCCCTCAAAACGTACGCAGAGACAAAAGCGCTTCCGTCGGGAACCGCTGTGGAAGTAGCCAAGGTCTCCCTGGAGGTCATCATCTTCAGGCACGGTGCCCCTAAAGTACTGATTACAGACCGAGGGTCAGCCACACCAGCCATCGTCGAACGACGGCATATCATCCGCAGACGAACGGGCTGACGGAACGGCTAAACAAGACCATCGCCGACATGATCGCCATGTGCATCGACGTGGGGCACAAGACGTGGGACGAGGTTTTACCCTACGTCACGTTAGCCTAGAACACGTCAGTTCACGAGAACACTGGAGTTACACGTTTCCTGCTGATACAGGGTCGGAAAGTAACGAGAATACTGGACAGGATGCTTCCTCACGTGCCAACTGTCGATGGGAGCGACGACGCCCAGGTGGTTGCTCAATTCGCGTTACTGCTCACAATATAAATATAAATAAGGAAACCTTGTAGAAGTGCCTCATATGTGACCCATCGTTTGTCTAGTTTTATATTTTTTTGTATTTGATTTGCATTTTTATATTTCTGTACTAGTACTCAATTTGACGTGACAACGTTCAGTTTCAGTACACTACGCATGAGGCGTTTTGCTGTTTGTGGGCACAATGGAAAACGTAGTTACAGTTTTAGTATTTTTACTGCAATATTCTAGCTTGTTTATTTGTTGTTGAGCAAGAAAAGCGTAGTGACGCTTCGTTTTTAAGGCGCTTGAATAGCTCAGCAGGCTCAATGCGCTAGCGACAAAACGAGAACTGCAGGAAACTCCGAATTCAACGCTTCTCTTTCTCCCAAATGCAAAAAATAAAAAAAGTTGGAAAGTAAAAAAAAAAAATATATATCAAGGAAAACAAAAAATCGACAATAATTAATTCAAAACCAAAGTTCACCCGAGTCAATCTCAGATACCCATTGGCCTGTCCGTAAACATGTGCGGAGCCACTGAATTGGAAGAAACCGATGCGAGCTCAAAGTTTCGAGCAAAGTCAACAAAATATCTCAGAAACGAAAAAAAAAAATCCATGAGAAACACACGCAGAACAAAATGTTGCCGACTGGTTAACCGATAAGTGCGTGAGCCGCGTCCTTTAGAATTCCCGACGTCGAAGGGAAAGATTTCCCAGGAGGCGCAAAGCGAGACAGACGGGTCGTCGCGAGGGGCTCGGTGGAGTTGAGGGGAACAGGCTCCAAACCCCGCTGGAGGGATGAGCGGTTAGAAGAAGTCGACATCGATGCCGACGTCGTAGACGCCGACGTGCAAAGACGAAGGCGACAAGTAGCAGAAGTTTTTTTTTTTTGTGATTTTAAACGCATAGCGTTTTAGGGCCAGTCATACCACTTTTCTAAATTCAGTGTGGCAACTCTGATCACTATCATTATCCCAGTGTAGGTGTCATCATCTCAGGTACGTGCGGAACGGACTCATTGATCTCTATGTCTATTTGCTGGATCGCGTTTGACCAGCTCCGCCTATGGACGGGAATGCGGCCACGGTCGGCCATCTTTATGGTAGAGTTATATTATCTCTAGCCATCATAGTAATATGGCCGACAGCGCTGTGGCGGCAGGCTGCCATAAAAATAGCCGTAGGTCTAGTACACTGTACCGTGGGTGATATTTTGTGCTTGATTGAAGTTGTCCGACGAAGCAGATTCTTGAAACTTGGCGTGAACGGTAGCCCCATATTTGAGGACCCGGCGAAAGTTCTACGAAAGCGCAGCACCCGGCGAAAGCAGCGCAGCTCGCATCGAAAGCAGACGCCGTACAGGCGTCTACTTTCGATGCTTGTATCGATGCGACTTTCGATGCGTGCTGTGCTGCTTTTTCACAGTGCTGCGATTTCGTGAAACTTTCACTGGGTCCTCAAAGATCGGGCTACCGTTCACGCCGGGTTTTAACAATATGTTTCGTCGAACAATTTCAATCAAGAACGAAATATCACCCACGCTATTTTTATGGCAGCCTGCCACCACAACTGCCACAACGCTGTCTACCATGGATGGATGATAGTGGCTGCACCAGCTGTGCATTGGCTAGAGTTAATATAACTCTACCAGAAAGATGGCCTCCAGTGGCCGCATTCGCGGAGCGGGCGAACGCGATCCAGCAGATAGACATAGAGATCAGTGAACGGACCTAACTCCAGTCTCGGACGTAAGTGACAACAGAAGTGGAAGTGGCAGAGGAGCCAACTGACTACAGATCCAGAATCCAAAAATCAGTGATCACCTTTACAAAGGGAAAGCCAAGGAAATCCAATCCAATCCAGTCAGTATTTGGCACCTCTGCCAAAATGATGGCGGCCTTCTTGAGGCTGAAAAAGAAAGAAGTTGATTATATTCCAAAGCGGCGGATATATAAAGCCTGTACGCTCAAGACGTCAGTAGAACCTGAGGCGGATGCAGGTACAGTTCCCACTCAAACACGCACACTCGTAAAAATGAACCAATGATTCAGCCAGGGTGTAAGATAGACAGGCGGGGAAACGAGAGCCAAATGAGCGACCGGATTGTGTCCCCCTCGGTTTTCTCCTTTTCTGTGGCGCCATCTATGTGGAGCAGCGCGAACTCTCACTCCGAGTGGGCGACCGGTGGCGACCGGCTAAACTGACGGAGATGATTTCTCGTGGATTTTCAATGGAGGACTGTCGTGTTCTCGGTTTATTTTGCGCACTCTCCCATAGAGTTCCATGCAAATCCGATTTCAAGTTTTTTCCTCTCGCCGCAGCGCCATCTGTCGCGTATCGGGGGTACCCGAAAGCAGACGAGTACACAATCCGGTCACGGCGCTGCGGTAGGCTTCTATGGGCCGTTTCCACACCTGTCTGTCTTACATCCTGGATTCAGCGCTGACTATCAGCTCGGTGTTGTATTTCGTTTTCTTCTTCTATAGTTGAACGAAAATTGTGTTAGCAACCCCTCTATAAACGTTATCTATGAAAGAGTTATTTTACCTATCAACAAAAAGAAAATAACGAGTGCTGTAAATGTGCAAAGGTGTAGAAGATGAAGACGAAATACAAGAGATAGTTGTTAGCCATAGGTTTATCATTTAATTAGATAATAAAGAAGTAAAAATTCCACATGTTTCTAACTTTTTCTTTCTGTATTAACGTAACTAGGGTAATTAATACCGGGTACTAGGTAATAAAGCGTGTTTTTTGTTTTGTTGTTTTTTGTTTATCGAATAGAGATATTTCTACAAAAAGCCGTGAAGTCTGCACAAATGCGGTCTGCACGAGTAAGTTATACGGCACCCCGGACATTATGTTCAAGAGGGAGTGAAACTAATAGATGATTAATTAACAAAAATTTACTAATTACTTATGTGATTGCACGTTTTGTGGCACATGTTAATATTGAGGAAATGAAGGCAATAAACGTGGAAGGCCAGCCCAGTTTTTCAAAATCCTGGATCGAGCACGCAGTTCGAGTTATTCATTGTCAAATTTTGTTCTGGAAATCCGTCAATACGGAAACCAAACCCGCGATGCCTATCGGAAGGACAAACCTCGTTTGACCCCAAGGAGTCACGTGTTAATGGCGAAATTGGCGTCGCTTTTGCCGTCACTGTGCGTCGAAGTATTTAGTTTTTGTTGCGTAGTTTATGTTCAGGATGTTTTTTTAGCCTTCCCCGCGCCCATGATTAAAACCTTTTTCAGGGATATCGAGCAGCAAGCAAAGCAACTTGCGCAGCCAGAAAGGTGGCTTATCGCTTTTCTTTCACCAGCCGCGAAGCACCGACTGGAATCAACTCCGGCGCGCTGTGACGCAAAATAGGGACGCAAATTGCGTCATTAACAAGTGACCCTCCAGCGTCAAACTAGGGTTGTCCTTCCGGCGGGCATCGCGCGTTTTATTTCGGTATTGACAGATTTCCAGAAAAAAATTGTAAATTAATAACACGAAATGGGCACTTGATCCAGGATATTTAGAAACGGGGCTCGCGTTCAACATTGATTGCCTTCATTTCTTCGATATAAACATGTGGCCCAGAAGGTTTGATTCAACATATATCTTGTAAGTTTTTGTTAATTAGTCATTTATTAGTTGCATTGTCTTGGACGTAATGTCCGCCAGGCCAAAGGACTCATTCACGCAGAAAACATTTATGTAGCTTTCACTATATTTTAAGAAAAATCTGTATTCACTAAGAACAGAACACAAAACAAACACACTGTGTAATAAAAAACGTAGACGAGAGGGTTTGTAAAAAGAATTGTTTCATATTGTGCGTACAAAATAAGTATTTATCAGCACAATATTTTTTAACAAAATGCACTTTAAAACAATAAAAGCTTTCTTTTTTTTGTAATAGTGAGTACGCGGGGTAACTGTCCGTCTTAAATCTAACGTTCGAAAATTAAAATGAGACGCACGTGGTAAGATTTACCCGTTTATTATATAATTGGCTCACGCCTTTAATAGCTTGTCCTAGAATCCCAAAGTACATATCAATTTTTTTGGCAAAGCTCCATTAAGCTTGTATTTTTGTATTTACTTTAATAAATTAAAATCAGTCTCGTAGACATTCAAGATGGCCACCGTAAAACCAGCACCTTGAATGCTGTTGATCAAATATTTATTTCACTAATCATTGATCTTATGTAAATGTCGCACGTTATGGTAAGAACCTTTCCAAATATAACTCGCGTAAAAAGAGAAAAAAAAAAAATATCCGTAGCTCGCTGCTTAGGGTCAGTCACCCTACTGTCACCAACAAAAGACGTGTATAATTCCTTTTGTTTTTTAAGTAAATATTATGATTGTACTTTTCGTCGGGTTCAAAATCATAAATGTGTTTCCCGCCCTCATGAAAAAGGACCGGACGTCCTGCGCGATTGACAGATTTAAAGGGTGACTGACCCAAAGCGGTGAGTTACGGCTGCTTTCACAAAGGCATTATGTTTAAAGATGGTTGAAAAGGGTCTATAAACCCCTTTCAAACGTCCGCCAAGCACATTGGTGGTCGCCATTTTTAAGATAGGTGGCGCAAGCTACCGACTGTTGCAAAAGGTATAGCCATTAGCATCCATTCATCTATCTATAGGGCTCGAAGAGTCTACTTGGATCCGAGTCCTCGCCGACTGCTGACGCAGCACTCGTTTTTGCTACGAGCTGAGCCGAGTCATGCCGAGTTCACGCCGAATGCTGACGCAACCATCATGTCCAATCCATGCTCGGAGGACTTGGCCAAAGAATGCTGGGCTCGGAGAAGAGGCGCTGCAGTTACCAGAGGCGCGAACTTTCGAAAAACGAGTCAGTTGATGAGAAGAAACTGAACTTTTCCAGAAGAGGAACGATTGGCGAATAAAAAAATCTGACCGGCGGGGCTTGAACCGTCTGCGTGTGTCAGACACGCTTGCGCTGCCAACGATGCTGTGCGCTTTTGTTTTTGGTTTGTTTTGTTTGTTGTCCTTTCGCTGCCGAAGAAAATAAGTTATGCATTTTTATTATGGTGCAATTGGGGATATCACGCTGGCGAGCAAGAGGTGTTTAAGAACCGCTGCCTCCCGGTCTTTTGGTCGGAGGGAGTGTGACTGAAAACGGGGCTTTTCCTGCGGTGCTTTTCTTCGGACATTTCTTCTATTGACCATATTCTGTTGATACATTTGAGAGAAACCCCTTGGTCGTAGTAATATGAGCCCACCTTGTTTCTCTGTCCCTAGCGGAAGGCTGTTTCCTTGAGAGCTGCTGTGAAGACAACCCTTTCTTGCGAGACATTGAGAAGACCAGAACGCTTCCAGCAAACGTCTGTCTTCGATCGTACGATGTATGAATGAATGAATAATACTGACTCTACCTTTTGTATCGGGTGGTGCATTGTGCTATCTGACCTAAAAATATGTACGCCACACCCCTTTAATTTTTTTAAAATAAATTCTCTATATGTTATAAAGTTGTGTATTCGATAATATATAAAACCCTGTGTAATAGAAAAGGGGACGATAGGGTTTCTAAAAAATTGTTTCATATTTTTCTTAACCATCAGTAATTAGCAGCACCAATTTTTTTATTGAAGAAACA
>JAZHYW010031592.1:0-87314 GCA_037355805.1 Ixodes ricinus
ACGACGACGAGAGAGGAAGCCACGGCCATTTTTTGCTCTCTCGATTCTTTTGTTTTTTGGTCCTGTATATACATAAGCGACTGGCATCTGAGGGATCACCCGTTACCGGGAATCGGCCGCAGCTCATCGCGGTACGGGTTACTTCCGGTGGTGGTAACCCAAGACACGGCATGACATCTCAACCCGGTACGCCCGTACTGGCATCAGCGACAGGACCTTCATGCTCGCAGCAGAGACCTGCTGACAAAGACCACAACTATCATGTCACTCAAGATACCCAGTCTGGCCGCTCCGGTCTGGGAAAACGACCGAACGACATGGACGACGATTCCGCTGAATCGTCCTCGACACCTGCCAAGATACTGGCAGCAGAAAATGACAAAATGGAGGAGGGGTTCACAGAGGGAGACCTGGAAGGTTTCATTCTTGTAGAACACCGTCGACATCGAACAACGGGAGTCCCGGTGCTTTTGACCCCCACCAGCGAGACACAGCGCCTCCAGCAGCAAAACCCGTTGAGGTTAAGTGCCGAGGTCAACACCGTAGCGGGTGGCCCTATTATACGCCATCGCTTTACAGCTAGGGGCGGTCTCCTGCTTGAGGTTGCAGAAGTCGCTTCGGTGAACAAACTCTTGCAAGTCCGTACCCTTGGGAATATTCCAGTACAAGTCACCATACCAAGTGCATACCTCCAGAACTTCGGAATGATTAAGGAGTCCCCCTGTGGCATACGGACACTGAATTAGCAGAGTTCCTGCAGCCGGAAGGTGTCATCGCGGCCCGCCGCCTCTACCGCCGGCGTGGAAAACCCGGTGACGCCGCAAAAGCGTCAGACCGAGTGATTCTGACGTTTCGTCCAAACACGGAACGTCCGTCGAGAGTAAACCTCGGGTTCACCCGGCATGACGTCGCCGAGTACATTGAGGCACCACCCAGGTGCTTCAATTGTCAGGCACTCGGGCACATCGCGAAATTTTGCAAGGGAAGTACGAAATGCAAAAAATGCGGTGAACCCCATTCAACAAAAGACTGCAAGGGCGAGGCACCAGTAAAGTGCGCAAATTGCAGTGGAGAGCACCCAGCAGACTATTCAAACTGCAAAGTCCGACTGGCGGCTCTGAAAAAGACCAAGACCTTTGTACGAGGACCACCACCGCCCCCTCCAATCAAAGATGACCCTCCCTCCCAGGAATCCTATCCACCTCTTCCACCTCGAGATCAAGCAAACTCCGACGCCTCCCCAGCCACAGCTGCGGATGAGAAAGAACAGGACAAAGCACACTTCTTTGAACAAGCACATGGCGTCACAAAACACGCCTCCTAGTGAGCCACCGCCTGCCTCACAGACGCAAAGTAGTTCTGAGACACCTCGATCCAAATCTGGCAAGCGCACATATAGCGACGCAGCCACCCGTGCTTCCCCCGTTCAGGAGTCGCCATTCCCTGCCTTCGGCACGATGACGGTCAGTGACATAATAGGCCTAGTTTTTTCTGTCGTGCGAAACTTCATTTCACAACTGCCATCGAGCACTTTTAAGAACATCGTTGAGGGAGTTTTGGTTTTTGAGCCTGCAATTGTAGCACTTATTGGGAGCTCGCGTCAGTCTAATGGCTGATGTTCCCTCTTTCGAAGATTATGTAAAACAAGCTACAGTTTTCCAGTGGAATGCTAGAGGGCTACGTTCTCGTCTTTCTGACTTTAGGCAGTTTATTTTCAAATATAAGTTCCCAATTTTAGCAGTTAGCGAGTCACGTGTTCCGCCAGATTTTCGACTTTCTGGATATCAAGTTTTTCAATCAAATCGAGACTCTGGCACTAGTCGGGTATTTATTGCTCTACGAAAAGATTTAACATATGTGTCGCATAACATTTCATCACATCCGAGTAATGAATATGTCAGCGTCACTGTTAGTAAGGGAAACTTTCACTCACTGTAATCGCCGCATACGTTGCTCCGTCATGTTCTTTTGATGTTGACAGATTGAGTACTATCATCAGACAATGTCCTCCCCCATTTTAGTGACGGGAGACTTTAATGCTCACAATGCAGCTTGGGGTAGTGCAAGAACAACACGCCGTGGAAGGGAACTACTAGAATTAGTGGATGATTACGAACTCTGCGTACTAAATGACGGGACACCGACATTTGTTCGTGGCACACGTTCCAGCAGCTGCCTAGACGTCTCATTTATGTCTTGTGAACTTGTGTCCCGGACATCCTGGTTTACGGACGTTGAGACCCACGGTAGCGACCACACACCTACCTATATCACAGTACCCGGTTTACAGCCCGGAGTCAACCGAAACTGTGTTTCGTACATTGACTGGACGTGCTTTAAGGATAACGTGGAGTCTAAGTTACAAACCAATGGGACATATGATGCGTTCATTTCCACCATTCAGCAGGCTGTAACTGAGTCCAAGCGGTCCGTCCATCTTCCTTCTTCGCGCACATTCGTAGATGCAGAGTATGAACGTCTCCGTGCAATCCGGCGGCGTGCAGAACGGCGAGCAAGGCGCACTAAGCTACCTGAAGATATTCGAGTTGATCGACGAACTCAAAAACATATCCGCCGTCACTTGGACAAGCTAGGTCGAAAAAAGTGGAGAGGCGTTTGTGCTTCTTTCGATCCTTGTGCTCCTTTGACACGATTATGGCACATCGCGCGTGGCCTGCGATTTCCACCGCAACAAAGAACACCATTCAATGCCCTCGCAATCTTTTTGCGAAGGTCAATTCTAGAAATTGCAGAAGACTACTGCGCTTCTTTAGTAAGTTTGCCAGTGACCAGCGTTAGTCTAGCAAACGCGAACCTTGCAAATTCACCTGACCAATATCCAAGCGAGATGGACTATATCTTTACCGCCCAGGAACTGGAGCAAGTTCTGGCGTCACTAAACTACTCTTCTTCACCTGGACCAGATGGAATCACCAATGGCACGCTTGCACACCTTGGACATGAAGGCTGTCAGTACCTTTTAGAAATATTCAATGTTTCCTGGTCTACAGGCAAAGTCCCAGAAGAGTGGAAAACTGCCTGCATAGTGCCTGTACTCAAAATTGGCAAATCTCCCTTTGATATAAAATCATATAGACCCATTGCACTGACAAGTTGCATCGGAAAATGCATGGAGCGCATAATTCTTTCACGCCTAGAATGGTTTCTAGAGTCAAAGTCATTATACCCCGATACAATGACCGGCTTCAGACAAGGACGCAGTTCCATCGACAATGTAATGGATTTAGTTACTAGCGTCGAGGATCAAAAACTTCGTGGCAAAATAACAATAGCCGTGTTTCTCGATGTCCGGGGCGCATTCGACAACGTAACTCATTCAGCCGTTTTGGAAGGACTTAAAACGATTGGTATCAGAGGTCGTCTTTATCGCTGGATAGCTGATTACCTTCATAATAGAACAATTTTTATGCGGACGAGCGAAGGGGACACTACACAACATGTTCTGAAGAAAGGAGTACCACAGGGTGGGGTTTTAAGTCCTGTGCTTTTCAACGTGGCTCTTATTGGTATCTCCGAGGTTGTCAGTAAGTCTATTCACATCACGCTTTACGCAGATGATATATGTCTTTGGACATCTGCTATTTCACTTAAAAGCATACAGACTCAATTACTTAGTGCACTCACTAGCGTATCTCACTTTTTGACGACGCGTGGACTTGAAATATCACCTGAAAAGTCCGCCGCTATTTCTTTCACACGAATGAAAATGGATCGCTACCCGCTAAAAGTAAACGGTACTAGGATTCCTTATGTCCCGTCTCACAAATTTCTTGGAATATTCATTGACCGCGGCCTAACTTGGAACGCCCAGTTAGCCCATCTCAGGGTCAAGTTATCCTCATTCACTGGCCTTGGCAGGTTTATAAGTGGAACAACGTGGGGAACTTCGACAGGCGCCCTTCTTCGCGTGTACAGTAGCTTATTCGTTGGCATTCTTCGATACTGCCTCCCTGTAATGCATGGCCTCAGTCCAACCAACATGAAAAAGCTTCAATCACTACAAGCACAAGCCCTAAGAGTTTGTCTAGGCGTTCCCAAGTGCACATGCACACTAGATACTATAGCAGAGTCCCACCAGCTCTCCATAGCAGCTCTTCGTACCCAGGAGACCCTTCGGAATCATTTGCGACATCTTACACGACATCACGTCCATCATCTTGCAAATATCCCGGAGCGGTGCTTCTACAGCCGTATTGCGCAAGAAATCCTTGATCATACGCACATTATACCGACATCTTTTCAACATCACAATCATCTCTCTACACCTCCATGGTCATTACCACCTATCAAAATATACAGCACTATCCCGGGAATTACAAAGAAATCGATGCTTCCCAATGTCGCTCTTCGACAGCTATCTTTGTCTTACATCCATTTTGAACACTGCTCTTCATGTCACATATACACTGATGCCTCCACAACCCACAACCAGTCATCCATTGGTATAGTAGTTCCCGCGCACTCCATAAAAGTTGGTTACAACCTCTCTCACAGGATGTCGTCGACAGCAGCCGAGCTTGTAGCTATACGTGAAGCCTTAAGATACATCCTCACAATACCTGCTCGTTCTTGGACAATAATCACTGATTCGAAAACATCCCTACAATCCCTCCAGCGCCCATCTAAGAAAAGCCCAAATGGTCAACTATTATTAGACATTCTTAAGCTACATGGGGACGCAGTTTGTGCAGGTCACTCATTATGCATCCAGTGGGTCCCCAGCCATTGCGGCGTTCCAGGCAACGAAATGGCCGACGCTGAGGCAACAAATGCTCATAACTCCATCCACGAGATCCAAGCCCCATTTACTAGATCAGACACAAAAAGAAGAGTAAACATACTGGGGAAGACTATAGACACACGCCTCTGGGATGACGCCACTGATCAATGCACACACTTACGAGCTATCGACCCTCACCTAACGTTTTGTGTACCTCGAGGTCTCACTCGACGACGCCAAGCTGTGCTCCATCGAATACGTCTAAAGGTGGCATACACTAACCAATACTTATACCGCATAAGAAGAATAAATTCACCGGAATGCTCTAACTGCAGAATTACAGAAGATTTAGGACACGTCTTGCTGGTCTGTCCTCAATATGAAGATGAACGGAAACAACTGAAAGAGGAGATTCAGCTGCCTCCCGGAGAAGAACTTGGCCTACGTAAACTACTGGGTCCATGGGAAAATGAAGCCTCCGCCGCAGCGGCTACAGCTGCCCTCCTGCGATACCTGTCAACTACAGGTCTCAACAAGAAGCTCTAAAACTGATACCAGTTCTTTTTTACTTTTAATTCGAATTTTTTTTAATCTCCTTTTATTCTTGTGTGCCTTCAACTCTTCCTTCCTCTATTTATCCTCATTCCCCAACCTCACCAGAGTAGCCAGTCAGGAGATACCTCCCGGCTAATCTCTCTGGCTTCATTATCTACATCAATAAAAAACAAAAAAAAAAAACAACGTAGCTTCATGTCTGAAGCCTCCTCTTTTCTTCTTTCACAATACATAGTTAAGAGTCAGCATCTCTACCTCGTGTTCTGTTATCTTCCTCCGTGCTTATGCGCTGTTTTACGTATGTCTCCTAAGTACCAGCTAGCTCAACTTTCTATGCTACTACGAGAACAAGCGCCAAATTAGAGCGCTACGAATTGGGTTGTTTCGGCTACACTCCGAAGCGGGATGGCCGAACGAGTCGAGGTCGAGGCCGATCCAAGGCCAGAAGAAAATGGCGGAAGAGAAGGTACAGTGAACTAGAATAAAGGGGTAGGAAAAAGCGTCGGCGCCGACCCATTGGCTGGCGTGAAGCCAGGAAGTCTAGACTGCCGCGAGTGGCGCTGTTGTCGAAATCCGGAGGACTTGATACTGTAACATGGGATATGGCGTCGCGTACGTTCTCAGATGGTTCCTGTGGTGTCTGTGGTCGTTTTCGCGATTTGTTTTCGTGAATGTCAAGGGCTTGGCATTGTGATTACATTGGTTCGAGTCTTGTCGCTAAGCAATGAGAACGAAGAGAAAGAAGACGGATCCACACCGCTACGCGCCAGCATGCAAGACTGGTTACCCTGGTTTTCACTACATTGCCCAAGTAAGCATTAAACATTAATTCATAGACGTTGAAACACCCATAAAGCATACATAGGCCACACCTAATGAACCGCTAAGATCAAAAACAGCTACGCTTGGCGCGAACTTCGCTGGCAGGAGTGCTCCGGAATCGAACACCAGCGCTACCTGGTAGGTTCTACACGAAGCGCCTCATTTGGATGCCGGCTATTTTTCCACTACTTCTATTCTAGTTCACTGTAGAGAAGGCTCCCGCGCGCCTTCGCTTCTCGATCGACGATGACATTTATGTGCTACACGAAGTGTACGCCACTAACCTCATTCCAGTGATTCCTCGAATGGGTCTCCGAAGCAATCGGAAGAAATTTCTCCACGCGGGCCATCCGCGACCGGGTCGACCTGCTGCTGGCACAGTTTAATACGAAGCACAGATTTCCCGGTGACTTTTCGTAACGTAACGTAAAAAAAAAAAAAACGGGTCTGTGTGAACGAGCTTTTAGCCACGGAATAGCAATACGTTACCATGTCAACAGTGACGACGTATGTTTAGGCTTAGGAACGGCCAGAATCAGGTACGATCTTAAAATGGGTGAGTCCACCGCTCATTCTTCGTGACCTGAGCGAGATAAAGCAAAGCGAAAGCCGGTTGCACCATTCATTGGCAATGAAATTGGCTAATACTGCACCGACCATGACGAATTTGCTCCGAAGCGAGCGGAAAGGGCGCCGCCATGTTTCCCGACGCAACCTGGCCCTGCAATTTTGGGGCCCCACGCTATTTCTCGAATTTCACGTTGGGCGCCCGCGCCAACTCCAAGACCCCAAACGGAGTTTGGGTTCTGCATGCGCAGTGCTAAGCCCCTATTTCTTTGGGGCCCCAAAGCTTTGGAACCCCTCATTATAAAACTCTCTATAACTGTCGTGCGGCTTCAGCTACAGGATGGGCTAAAAGCAAGCTGCACTTACCAGCGTCGTGCGTGTGACCGGGGAATGGCCCCTCGAATTCGCAGATAATTTCATTGGCGCACATGATAGCCTGATATTTGAGGGCGTGCACTTTGTTTTGACCAGGGAAGTAAAACTTCTGATTCAGAGACGGTCGGCAGATGGGTCTGCTTTGCTGTTTCAACTGGTGTTACCCCTCTATTATTTGTACCGCAAGCCACATTAAAGTGTCGTTTCAGCGCAAATGTTTCGCGTTTTAATAATTTTTCACTGTTGAATTAGTTCGCTCGTTGTCCACAATGGCGCTGCACGCGAAAAAGGCGAGCGTCGCGTTGCGCTGACACAACCCTCATCCTATAAGCACGCTGCGTGAGGTGTCGTTGCGTTGGGTACCCCAAAGCGTTGGGGCCCCTATTCTAAACTATCTCGGAGCACGCGGAGAGAAAACTCGCGCTGCAGAACCCAGGAATCCTGGCTTCAATCCCCACCCCTGCCCGTTTCGATCTGTATGAGCATCGTAGCGGCGTGCGGTCGTGTACCACAACTGCGTGGTGCACGTTAAAGACCTCAGGCTAGCGGTTGTACTGCACTGGCTAAACTTCGCATCTACAGCGAGTGAGTCGTCGCAACTTTGAAATGGCTGACCAACTAGACGCTGTCTAAATATCCACACAACCCCAATTAGGGCCCAAACCAAGGACACGAGAAACCGAATATACCATTTTCTTCCCGAGACAGTATTTTGCGAAGTTTCGAGCGCGAGCAAGCCGAGGTCCAAATGTGATTTATATTAGAAATATATTGTCTATCCTTTGCCCTCTATATATATTTAATTAAAAGAATATCATTGCATGCATCGCCATGTATTCACTTAGGCAGTAAGGGCGTCGTGTGGGGATTGTTTCGAAGAATAGCATTTCTTATTTCTCTTTCTAAACATTTCGCGTATTTACCTTCAGGCTTCACAACTATTTTGTGAGCACACAGTTCTTTTTGGCGTACCCCACAACCCGATGTTTCACGATCAGCGAACAGAAAAGCACGTTTCCTCAGACTCATCAGTTGGCGTTTTCGAGTATCGCGCTCCCGTGTCGGCCTCAAGCGGTTACGTGAACATCATACAGTCAAATTGATTGATGAAAATAAAAATATATTTAATTACTGACTGAAGGTTTTTCGAATAAAAATAAAGGACCGATCACCTTAAAGATATACATCATAAGTATATGCAGCCCAAAATTACCTGAACTATGCTCCGCAAATCTTTTCCGGCGTTTTTATCTGATTTTGAAGCTGCTTTAAATAACTATGTGTTTCTGACACGTATTTAACTTCTCACACATACAGAAGTCCGTTATTGCATCTTTTATGTGATGAACGAAACTATTATGTGAATGTGGCAGTGCTGGTGGTAACCCGTTACAAGTAACGGCGTTACCGGTACGGCGTTACAATTTTCGGTGACGTGGTGATGTACTCGTTCCTTTTAGATATGCATCACGGTGCTGAATGCAAACAACGTTGGCCAGAAACACGAGCGTTGTGATTGCCGCTCAGTGTTTCTATGAAAGGTAGATTGCAAGGGCTTGTTCGAAAACTTTATTGACAATTTGAAAATATTTTTGCTTTTAGCTAAGTTGCGTCTTCATCATATATATTGTGAAACGTATTTCGTAAACTAGATTCCACGGTATATATGGCGAAAGGGTGCCCATTTCATGATTTTATGCACAATAAATATTTCAGAAAGTTCAAGATCACAACTAGGATTCAACTTTTAATACTGCGACGCAAAGTTGTACCAATCACGGGTATTTTAGGCGACCTACCAGACTATTAACCTTTCGATTCAAGTAAAATTTATGCGACTGAGGTAAACAAATACAGTTGATGTTGAGTTGTATAAGCACGATATTTTGTATGTTAATCTAGCGGTTCTTTTTCTGTTTCATCGAAATTAATTAATTCAACTTCTTATTTTTGGTACTTGAATATAAAAGTGGATTGTACGAATGACGAAAACCTATAAAGCGTCTGGTTTCACGGTTGAAAAAGAACCTGTCGCTAAAACAGCGCGAAAAATATATTTTCGGTTTAGCGGTTCAAACCGGTTCGAACCGTTATTTTTGCTCCTCGGTAGTGAACCGGTACAGAACTGTAGTCCATGAACCCGAACCCAAACCGAAGCGACAAAAATTTCGGTTCGACACTCTCTTTTTCCAGGAGATAAAGTCCCTTGAAGAGGGACTTTCTCTTTACTTGACCGACTTTATGGGGACAAGGTACCAACATGAAAAACCAACTCAGCGCCATCTATGTGCAGCTACGCTGTCCAGATTAGCGTAGCTTTCACAGTGCTGCAGCTCAGAACTGCTGCGAGAGCACGTGGGTTCGTCTTGCGTCCCATTCGAACGCGCTCTCTTACGAAGGATACACCGAACCATAGCCTCCTTTATTCTAGAAAGCCTGTGAATTCCCCGACGGATCCATTGAGCGCGCAGCCGCTGGAAGGAGGCCAGGAGCAGCGCCGAACGATTACCAAAAGGTTGCGCAGAGCTACTTCGGAGGTAACTTTTTACCGCGCGCGGAGAAACGGGACAAGGGTGGAGCACAGGAGGGTCGGCGCAAACTGCTCTCCTTTCCTGAAAAAAAATTAAAAAAAAAAACGGAGCGCGTTTGTGTTTCCGCATTTGGCCGCTGGGTCATTTTTTTGGCGCTGCGAGGAAGGGGTGTCTCTAGCTGTTGCTGTTCGCACTGCGAGTGCGGATAGTGGTTGATTCTAAACCGCACTCTGAGTGCGAATTGTGTTGTATTTTCCTTATCCGCACTCCGCGTGTGGCGCGATTTAGACGCAGGAAACTCTGAACGACAGTGAGTTATGATAACTGGAAGAAGACTTAGGGGCACAGGCGAGCTGGTGAATATTAACGGGGCACTGAAGACAAAGGTCGTCTTTGATCTTATATTGTTTAAAATGTGGTAGTTCTCACATTTACAAAGTCCTAAATTACAAAACCGCCTATTCATCTCAGGGCAAGAGAAAAACATGTGGAATCTTTTTTATCGCGGACTACATTGTGTGGATCAGTAAAAGCCCTACAGTACGCGCAGAATCCGACTGATTTTATTATAATTCGTTTCGAAGAGAGTCTGATAGGTACACATTCGAATAAGGGTCCTATTCTTTACCGCGAGCGAAGCCATCGCTTGAAACTCGCCGGAGGCGCCCTTCATCGACCACTTCATTCGCAAGAAAATCCCTCCCAAAAAGGGCATGTCGACATCTTTGAACACGATTTAAACGAGGATATAAGCTGCGTACGATTGTGATTTCGGGCTTGTTGGGATGATTAGCGCGACTATAGAGTTGTCGCCACAAAAGGACGATCTCAGAATCCACTTCAGTGCCCCTTTAAGCAACAGAATGAAACCGGAGACACGGAACAAGAAGAACACACGCAACACCGTGTGTTCTCGTGTGTTTTTCTTGTTCCCTGTCTCCAGTTTTATTATGTGACTTACGATGTTTGTAATGTTGGCATCATCAAGTACATAAAAATATTTGTAGTTGTGCGGTGTTTCAATTGCACGGGGACGTGTGCTTCGAAATTTATATTTCAAACCAAGATATACTTACCTCTTTTCTTTCTTTATTATTTTTTTAAAAGTCATTAGCATTGCGAGGCGCATTTGAGTGCAGGTTGAACTGTACTCGGGACTTGAGCGAAAAGGCATAAAAGCAGGACGCAAGCGACCGCGATTTTTCCTTCAATTTCTGTTTGTTTGTCGTTTTTGAAATCTTATTATTGGCAAACAAAAAAACACAAAAGCTGGTTTAAGATTTTTTATGTATATGCGCCTGCTCCACAGTCAGCGCTTAACACTGTGTGGTGCTTAGCTGATGGGGGCAGTAATGTGGGAATGGGGGGGGAGGGGGGCTAGTGAACAGTTTCTAAGACACAAGGAACCTACGCCCCTCCCCCCCCTCCCTCCCCCTCCCACACACACACTCACACATGTTCCAAACTTCCACTGCCAAACCCGCAGGCTCACATACTCCCAGTGCTCGGCACCCTTGGCGTGCTTGACATCTCCGATCATAGAGTTATTATAATGTACGCTAGAGGTTCAACTGGCGCTAGTGTGCTGTTGCAAATTGAAGCAGACAGCAAGCAGTCGGAAATTGACTTCCGGTAATGCATTTCTATGGAAAAAAGCGTTTGAATTTCCTCTCTGCGCTCGATTATAAGAGCAAATATCACAAATAATTCGTACGTACTAGGCACATTGGAACATTTCCCAGTCACGCAGATGAAATAATTGGTCAGTTACGGCGTTTTTATTTTAAAATCGTGGCATGAAAAACGGTGCTAAAACCGCTTCGTACATGTATTTATGTGCACTGTCGGACACTGTTAGCGCGAACACGGCGTCAGCGCTTTCCAGTATGGGGGATATACGTGCCAAACGAATGAAGGACATGTGGAAAACCGAGAGAGACGGCAAGAACTACGCAGTAACACTGGATAAGTAACTCCTTGTGCTTGCAGACGATCAAAATAAATTGAAAGTCACGTAATATAGTTCGATTTTCAATAAATAAGTACTGCTTTATTCTTTCTGCTCATGAATATGTGCGAAGATGCTTGTTCTGGGTTCAAATCATCACCCGCGAACGTTCTAAATCTTTGCAAATAGAGAGAAGCCAGAGAACAGGTGCCCGATAAAAAACTGCCCGACATAGGAAATAATAAGAAAACACACCTTTCGTAGCCCACGTACTTTATTCTTTATGTTTCGAACGTTTTTTTTTTAACCACTCGTAAAGATACACGACGGGGTCATTTTCATAGTGACAGGACGGGCATGTTAGCAATATATAAGCACCAACGGAATACTGGCGAACTTTGAACATACTCTACATTCCTTTCGATCGTTATTTTGCTTAGAATCGTCGCTCGTTTCTACATACCTGCCATGGAACAGAGGTTTGGGCCTGAAATATAGCGAAGTTTAACATCGTTCAGCGGTAAAGAAAAAATGCTGTAACTAAAGCCATTACACTTTCACAATATTAATAAAGGTACATACTATCCGGTACAACCGAAATAACAAATGTTATTCATGTTATTTTCCGGCGAAGAGACAAAATTCACGCGCGTTTTCCCATAGGAATACACAGGAAGACTGGAAAAGTAGACTGCATGCTGTCTGCTTCAATTTGCAACCGGAAGTCCCGTAGACATTAGCGCCAGCTGAGCCTCTAGCGTACATTATAATAACTCTATGTCTTCGATCACACAAGCACACCAAAACATATTTTAACAGCCATCACATCTATCCACGTGTACTTACAAACGTGCAATTCATTATATTTAAAAACCAGGGACGTTTCAGGTATTCCCTCATCTAGTAGTGTTGAAAGTGTTCAGGAGACTGAAAGAAAGGGGGGGGGTCTTTATCTTTCAAATATAATTTACTGGAAATGACTGATTTTCCTGCCCCCCCCCCCCTTCTCCTTCCACGTTTCCACTCCACTGCTCCCATCTATTCTAAAAGCTCAAGAGAATTCAAGTCGAAAATCTTACACCAGCTTCAGTTTCTTTTCTTCTTTCTGCACTTAAGATGTCCCTGACTTGCGGCGAGTAAGGGAAACCAACCCCCCCCCCCCCCCGGGCATTTTCGCACACTCACACATACACATGCAAACTGATCGCATGTGTCCTCTTCTCCAAGATCCCCGAGGCGCGAGTACCGTTTAATCTCAAGTGCGCCACACAATGCTAATTAATTTCTTTTAGAAAAAGAAAGAACACATTTGTTCGAAATTATTTTCATTCCGAAACACAGTCCTCCGCTGAATGAACTCGGCAGAACAACTAATGTTTCCATAGACTCGTCAAGGCTCCCAACACGCCAGTGTAACAACACAAAGGTAAGAGCTTCTAAATAAACTACGGCATGTGTTCAAAGTTTCCGGCGACAAAATCCCGCCCCATGTGATGTGCGGACGAGGAAATTCATACACAATTCGTACGCTTCGTACTAACGTCTTCGTACCTTTAAAAACCCCATCTGATGCTGTGACATGGCCCAGTGCCGCGCCGCTATGTCACAGCGTCAGCCACGGTTGTCAAGGTTACGGCGCTGAGCGCCGAAACGCGTCGCGATTTTTGCTCGCCATTTTTTTAAAACTTAACTATTATTAAAATAAGCCACGCTCTCGCGCAAGTAGCCTTGACAGCGTTTGAGCACTGTGGAAGCTGCTCCAGCCTTGACTATATGCAGCGCAAAATAGTTGACGCCGGGACAGGCATATGACTGCCGTCAGTTCGTCCTCGCTTCGATGGTATTGGTCAGAGCAGCTCCGTTGGAGTCTGTGCACGCCAGCCAAGTAGCATCGATGTGGTCGACGAAGGTCGATAATCGCAATCTCGTGTTATAATAAAAAGTTGCAAGTGAGAAAAACAAATTATGTAGTTTGTTTTTAAATTAAAAAAAGAAAACAACAACGTCATTTTTTGTCTTGATATTTGCCATGATAGGGTTCTGCCGTTTCGAATTCGGGCCCATCTGGAACACTGATCTATACGGCGTGAGATTTCACACGCTATCCCATTCTAACTGGCTGTTGACGTTGAGTAAATTATCCAGTTCCTCTTTTCATGCGGATGCAATGTGGGCGCTCATCGTGACGAACAAGAGAGTGGCTGATATTAGCGTATTCGATGGTTGTTGAGTAAACGCGTTGCCTGAGGTGCCTGCCGTGCGTAGGCTGGGCGGAGGTTCCCGTTTCTTCGGTAGCGGACGATCGATCGCAGACACGTTAGAACCTAAATATAAGACGAATCCCGTGAGGGCTGCTTACGGACCCGGCGTCCAGATAGCGATTCCACCTTGGGTGTTTGGTCACGCGATTTCATTTCGTTAATTTCTCCGAAAGCCAAGGCCGGCAGGCCGCGAGAGGAAAAAGGTGTTTACATCCGACAAGTCCTCTCCGCGTAGTCAAACAATGAAGATGCATCGGGGGACAAACGGCAGGCGCAAAGGCCGGTCTACCCTACCACATGACGTCACCGTAAGTGTCTAAAAAGCGCAAAAAACACGGACGAAGAAGAGACACATACAACACGGTCTGTCCAATATACACGCGCCCGCACGTTAGCGGAATCTCGTGAACAACACTAGATGCACAAGCTGTGTACTGAGTGACGTGCTTCTTTGAGCATTGAACACGTTCCTGTCTTGTCATCATAAATAGGAAAAATTTTTCCAGCTTGCATGGAGCGGAAAAAACAACATTGACATCGTACTTAATTCCTTTTTTTCAAGCTTATGCGACACCTTGTGTAAAGAAGGTGTCACTTGAACTTATGATTTTTTAACTCTTTCTCGCTTATCGTCCCCTGTGTTGCCTTTACTTTTGATATTTTGTAGGACGTTTTCACACACGCTGGTAATCAGGCAGGCGGGGTAGCCCGCCCTGTCTAAGCGTTCTACCTGCAGTTCAAAGCTGGTCGTCAAAGCGTGATGGCAGCTTTTTGTCAGAGCTGCCTGAAAACAGGTGAGAGCAATTCCTCGCTTTATCAGCTTAGAATGAGCGCTATCAAAAGACAAGAGGCTCTTTTTTGAACGTGGTTTGTACAACCAGCACACGTGTTCATCTGTAAAAATAAGCTATAGGTCTAGAAACTGAACGCACTTGTTCATGGGAAGTTCGCAGGTAAACTTCAATCCGTCCGACTTGGCCTCAAACAAATTGACGACCCTTGTAACAACATCATTAAAACACATCCCCGAGTGATCATCCACAATACCCAGAAAATCGTCCACATATCTAAAAATCTTAAGCACATGCATCTTCTTAAGGCCATGCAGTACAAAGAAGTTTCTTTTCCAGATGGTTTTGTGTAGTCACGTTGCACTGATACGAATGTTTAAGTCATTGTCATCTGTTGTTTGTGTATTAGGGTTGCTTTTATCAGATGTGGTTGGCGTGATGGGAAAGAGTGTTCACGCATGTGTGCTGGGTGGTTTGCCTTGATTAAATCAGTTGAAAGTTAACGCCAGTCCGTGTTGTATGTGTCTCTTCTTGGTCCGTGTTTTCTGCGCTTTTTAACCCTCTAGATCACAATGAACCAACTAGCCTAATCCAAACTTTTAATTCTGTTATGATTCGTTCACTCCCTCACACCTGTCATCACAGCAGCGTGACCTTGTTGGCGCGGCCAATAGCCTTCGGTGTCACACAATTCGCAATCCCATACGCAGGAAAGCCGTCTGCTCCTTCGCGCAGCCCGGTGCCGTGACGTCACTTCGCCGCGCTTTGATTGGAGGATGACTCTAGGCGGGAGCTCGGGGTAACACAGCGGTGTCGTCGTTTCTCCGAGGCCGCCATTGCGAAAGGCCTTTCTGTGGCTGTCGGATATCCACTGCTAGGGCTTGAACGAGGACGCGGCATACGGAAAAAAGAGACCGGAAATACCTCGAAATGTACGTCACTTCGTTTGACGCGAAATAATTTGCCCCTGGAGCATACGAAGCACCAATATGCGTCCCAGTCTCCGGCGGGCGTATGTTGACGTGAGCCCCTCCAACGTCAGCACGGTGATGTGCGACGCGAGTGAGCCTTTCTACTACTTGACGGAGACCCCTTTTCGCTAGCAAGTGTCTCGGTGTCTCCGTGAAGCATCGAAGTGTAGCTACAGCCCTCTTCGGCGAGCTGAACGGGCTGTCGAGCTTTCGAAGGCCGATCTCCCGCAGCGCTGGCACCCGGAGAACCGCGCCATGGCGCTCGCTGGGGTGAGTTACGTCGTCTTTGTACATTTCGCATCATTCACAAACAGTTGCACGTTAAAGGCGTATAACAAAGTAAAACGGAATGTTACGGAAAAGCAGCGGATTAGGCGATCGGTGCGCTACGACCGAGCCCAGTGCGCAGTCGTCTGTTTTTAGGCTTCTCCCCAGCGACAGGTTGTATGCCACTTGTCCAAACAGACAGTGTGGTAGGATATCTGTATGTGGGTCATAAACTTCGCAGTCACGACTCAGTGTTGGATGGTAGCCTGTTTTATGAGTGATTAAGCCGTGTCTAAATGACATCCGATGTCACTTTATGTCAGTGGCGTAGGCAGAGAGGGGGGGAGGTTCAGTACCTCGCACCTTAAATCCCACCCCCCCGGGCCCGGAAAAAACCTGGCTAAGCCAGTGCTTCACGCGCGCGATGAAGCGCCGTCCTAAGGTGTTAAACTCGAGACGTATTGTTCTTCTGACGCGTGTTCCACCAGTCGTTCGCCGCCGATTGGTTTCACCTTGAAGCGCCAGTGAGGTAAACGCTGCGGGGGCGAGTAGCATGTTTTCGTACCTGCCTACAAGTTTTCTTAGGTCCGTTAATTTGCAAGTGCTTGAGTTCCCCCTACCCCATCATTCCAACAGAATCCACCGGCTGCCGGGCTACTGAAAGGGCCCTCTGCTCGGAGGACATGCTGGAGGCACTCTGTAATGCCCTCAGCGCCTGTGTGACTTCCGGGGGTCTGCGTTTCACGGCCCCGTCACCAGCTGGGAAGTTCTCCATGGAGGTAAGATTATGAAAGAAACCACTCTGCATTCAGAGGCAGCTTTCAGAAGTTGTGGAAGCCAAATACAGATGCTGATATCTCTAGTAAAAAGAAATCATAATTATTCCTTGTTTTATGACTTATGCATCTCTATTTTGCAAGCCACATATGACAGGAAAGTGTCACATGATGTCAACCTGGTTGCTCAAGGCACTGAAAAGCTTCCTGTTGCAGACCACTGTACCGTTGTCATTTATTATATGTTATTCTTTGGCACCGGGGAGATCGGTGGCCGAGTGGGCTAGCGCACACCAGCTCGGAGCACGTGGAGCGAAAGCTCGTGCTGCAGGACCCAGGATCCTGTGTTCGATCCCCACCCCTGCCCGTTTCGATCTGGATGAGCATCGTACCGGCGTGCGGTCGTGTATCACTACTGCGTGATGCACGTTAAAGACCCCAGGCTAGCGGTTGTACTGCACTGGCTAAATTTCTCATCTACAGCTGGGAGACTCGTCGCCCGTTGAGGCAGACCAAGTTCTAGGCTGTATAAACATACACACAACCCAATTCCTTGGCACGCTGCTGGTATTGCTCTGCTGATGTTTGGACGTCCTTTTCTTGGTCGTTGAAATGACTACTGTGATGCTTGGGTGAAATAACCTGGTCAATTCCCTCCTCCGCCGTAGAGTGTCGTTCACTTGTTACTCTCTCTTCTCCTCTGGTTAATGTGGCTCAGATAACAGTCATGCAGTCAGCCCGGTTGAAGTTTTCTCGACACCACATTCTCACATCTCTGGCCGATCGTCCTGCTTTCACACAAAACTCACACACCTCGTCTTCTTCGATACTCCCGAATGCGCCTCGGTCGCCCGCTCAGCTGCTATGTTCAGTCCCGTGCCCACTGTTTTATGACAACCTCCTTGACGTGACAAATCTAGCTTCTGTATCCGACCGTCAATATGGGTTAGTGTTCAATTTGTAAATTTGATGCTTCAAAGTAACAGTATGAGCTTCCTCCAGCATCTACCAGCAACCAAGCAATGACAAAAACCAAAGCTTTAACTTCCAAGACTAAAAACCCAGGAGTATGAGGACAGAAGGGACAGGCGTGTAGTCTTAGTATATGGAGAGGTGTCCTCGAAGTTCCCAGCTTTAAAATTGTGGTAGTGTTTGAGTTGGTTTAAGTTCAAGGAGTCTCAAGAGAGCAAATAATGCAAAGTTATTTATACTGATTTGCATCCCTTGGATGCTGGCAGGTGTTCATTACAAAGGGAATGAAATAGACATGTTAATTTATGCATTCTGTTGCGTAAAAAAATAGGCTCACAAATTTTCAGTTGGTAATGGCATGGGAGGACAAATACGCTGCTCAAGGGTGTAATCGGATCGTTTGACTACTGGGACGACTCTTTTACAGGAGACTACATCCTGTCCAGCACCAACTTCACCATCTGGGACCAAGTGCACGAGGGGTCGCACTGCAAGCACATGAAAAAAGGGCACTGCGACCTCGAGGTCAAGCTTGTACATCTATCAGTACGGAGTCCTGAATGGATGCCCTGACCTGCTAATTGGTGCGGATGACCTTATGAAGGTGAAATGTCCCTGGATCTAAAGGGAAAATCTGATTGCAGGCAAACTGAAGTTGTTTCTGACTTTATCCTCTTATGACTTGAAAGTAATCTGCCTACTTCATGAACTTTGAAAATGCAAAATTTGTTTCCGTAACTGTTCCACTTCAACGTAATGTGCGCATTGAAACATGTTCCTCTTTTTTCTGCTTTCCGGTGAGAAAAAAAAGCCAACGAATCTCCCTCTTCCTTGTTGCAATGGGGAGGTGTGCAAGACTGATTGCATATTTTATATACGCAATCAGTTTCATAAGTGAATAAAAATAAAAGCAGAATACATGTTCACAGATTATTTGTGAATCCTTGAACTTGGTGAAGTGAGTAGTTTATGTTCGAGTCATGTAATTATGAAGTCAAAACCAGCTTTAGTGCATTTTTAAGAAGTCTTTTAGACCTGAGACTTCTGCTTTGACTCAGCAATACACAACTCACCTTTGTTATTCCTATAGCACAGCCGAAACTATAAACACGAGCATGTTGCCTGGACCAATGCTTGAACTGCCGTGAAATCGACGAAGTCCCTATCCGTCGAGAATAAGTGTCAACGGGGATAGTCGAAAGGCCAGGGTATTTATTGCACACGCATACTTGATTTCAAGCTTGCAGATTGAAGTAATTGTTTATTGAATCATACCCATTCTTAAACCTGTTTGAGATTGTATTGGTTCATGTTCACAGTACATTTATTTTTCATTTCAGCAAGGAATAATTTAGAGACAGATGTTGGTGTTCACGCATGATGCTTTTATTTTCGTAACATGCAAGAGTGCAAAAAATTAGATTCGGCTTTGTAAACTGATTTTATTTATGTACTCTTCCAAACAGCATAGCAAGCAATATAAGGCTACAGCTGCGAGAGTGGCTACACCTGGCATCTCATTCGTTTTATAGCGTGTACAGGTGAGACACTATACTCCGTTTCACGGTAACTTGGCAAACTGTGAAGGCTGCGGCCCCCGCGACCCAATAAGAGCATCGGAGCCAGGCACGTGACAACACTCCATGGTCGAGTCCTCGTTATCGCCACAGCAACAGCGCCATCTGCGACGAAACATAGTTCTAGGCTTTTTTCTTCTTCTTTTAGTAGTGTTGCCGTCGGATTCTTCTGACCGCAACACTACACGACACGGAAGAAAGACGAAGACATATGTTACTTATTCAACGACACTTAATATGGATCAACACTTTTTGAGAAAAACATGGCTTCTGAACGATGTTCGAACAATCGCAGCTGTGAATCGACCACTTCCGCTCAAAACATCGCCCTAGCATTAGCACCCGCCACAGATTCATGGGCAAATTGAGCGTGTGGTTGTCTCATAAAAGTGTTCCTGAAGAGCTCGCTACTCTAGCGGACGGTAATGTTGCTGCAGTGGACGTTCATCCGAAGTTGTTTGGTTTCTCAGCAGACGACAGCCGGTTCTGGCGGGTGGTCCTTGCATTTGGCGTGGTGACACGAACGCTCCTGTGGCTTTCTATCACCATCACACAGAGGAACTGCTTAATTCCCTGGTTGGTGCAACCCACTTTTCAAAACTAGATCTGGCTTCTGCATACCATCAGGTAGAACTACACCCAGATAGCAGAGACCTGAGAGCCTTTGTAACACATGAAGGCCTGTTCCGATTTAAGAGAGTATGTTTTGGCCTGGCTTCTGCTCCAGCCACATTCCAACAAATGATGTCTAGAATTTTACATGGCTGTGAAGGAGTGCTATTCTACATAGACGACATCATTGTCTTTGGCAGATCCAGCGAGGAGCATCTTGCTAACCTCCGAGCCGTTCTTCAGCGCATCTCCAACGCGGGGCTACGCTTGAATGACAAGTGCGTCTTTGATGTCAGAGAACTCTTTCTTGGGTCACCAAGTTAGCAGCCAGGGAATCGCTCCTCTCAAACAAAAAGTCGACACCATCAACCAGACACCAGTGCCAACGGACATCAGCCAGCTCAGGTCATTCCTGGGACTGGTGGAGTACTATTCAAGATTTATTCCCAGACTTGCGACCGAAGTGGAACCACTTCGCCGGTTCCTGCGCAAAGACGTTCCATTCATTTGGGACCCCGAGGCCAACGAAAGTTTTAAACGGTTGAAATTTCTCTTGTCGTCCAGTCAAGTGCTTCGAATGTTCGACCCCGCCCTGCCGATAATCGTCGCAACAGATGCGTCCGCATATGGGCTTGGGGCTGTCCTCCAGCAACGAGCGGGGAAACAAGTCCATACTGTTGCTTTTGCCTCTCGTACGCTCACTCCAGCAGAACGAAAGTATTCGGTCGGAGAAAAAGAAGCCCTGGCATGTCTCTGGGCATGTGAGCGATGGCATAACTACCTATGGGGTCGCCACTTCACATTACGTACCGACCATCAGGCACTTATTGCCCTTCTGTCAACACGCGGTACAGGACATCGTCCGCTGCGCATCACGCGATGGTCCTCACGTCTGCTGATGTATCACTTCACGGTTGAGTATCAGCGAGGCTCTGACAACCGTGTGGCGGATGCTCTGTCACGCTTGCCAGTAGCTGACACGGAAGGCGGGACATCATTTGAAGAGGAGATCGTGTCGTTCGTCACTCCTTGCTTGACAAAAGAACAGCTGCAGCAAGCCACGACAGATGACGTCATCCTAAGTCAAGTGATGGACTATGTAGTTTCATCCTGGCCGTCGCAGAAGTTTTTGTCCAACGACATTGTTCCTTTTTTTCATGTTCGTGACGAACTCTCAGTTGTAGAAAACATGCTGATGAGAGGAGAAAATGTTGTAATTCCTACGACACTGAGGAATACACTGATTGAGATTGCTCACGAAGGCCATCCAGGAATCGTCAGGACCAAGAGCCGGCTCCGAGACCTCTACTGGTGGCCTGCCATGGATCGTCAAACCGAAAGTGTGATCAGAAGCTGCCCGGTGTGCCAAGCGACAGACAAGCCTGTCAAAGCTTCACCAACACCCTTGCAGCCAGTTCCACTTCCGGAGCGGCCATGGGCCAAAGTCGCCATCGACATTGTTGGTCCATTTGAACAAGCAGAGCCAGCATGCCGGTATGCCATCACTCTTGTTGATTATTTTTCTAAATGGCCAGAGGTTCAGTTTTGCCACGACGTGACAACCTCTCGAGTGATGACATTTCTGTCATCAGTCTTCGCTCGGGAGGGTTATCCAGGTTGTCTCGTGTCAGACAACGGGCCGCAGTTCACGTCATTACAGTTTAACGACTTCCTAAAAGACCGAGGCATAAACCACGTCTACTCGTCGGTGTACTATCCGCAAGCCAATGGGCTCGTCGAAAGGTTCAATCGAGTACTGAAAAACTTCATTCAGCTCGCTGCCGCTGAGAAGCGTCGTTTACAAGAAGCAGTCACCGACTACCTAGGGGTGTACCGGTGTACCCCACATGCCACAACAGGTCTGTCGCCAGCGCTCCTCCTCCACGGAAGGAAACCGAAGACGCGTCTCCATATCCTGGGTCTGTCACCTCGGGAATTTCTCCGCAACCCAGTGAAGGAGATGAAACGTCTACGAGAGCGAGTCTGCCAACGGCAACAGTCAAGCAAGAAATACACTGACCAGCGACGAGGAGCCAAACGACCGACATTTGTTGTTGGTCAGTTCGTTCGCTACCGGCTTCCAAAGAAAACGCGATACGATAAATCCAAGTTCAGCGAGCCGCTGAAAATAGTGGAACGAGTTGGACGTTGGACATTCCGCCTAGAGGACGGAAGAGCCTGGAATGCGTCGAAGTTGACCGCTGCCGTTCCACCCGAGAAACAGTCGACGCCCTCAAACACGTTTCAGCATCGGCCATCAGGAAGCCTGACAGTTCACTGGGTTCCTGAATCACCTCCAGTCGCGGATGACAGTCAGGTTCCTGCCCAGTGTACGCCCTCAGGCGTTGTTGCACGGGATCCACCGGTCCAGCCTAACGGTGATCAGGACACTTCCGGTCGAAGATCCACCGGTAACAGGACTGTGCAGTTGAACGAAGGTGCTGCGGCTGCATCTAACACCGCCGCAACACCGTCAGCAAACGAGACTGTTAGACGCTCTAGACGAGAGCGGCGGAAACCTGTGAGATTCGGAGATGCTGTGTGAATGTTACGTATGTTAATGTTTTGTGTCACTGTGTGCGATTATTTATTGCTATTGGTCACACGTGTATCCAATAGATTCTTAGAACCGGGCCCGGAATTTATTTTTCACAGTATGATTTACAGATGCCTAATGTTTATAACGTTTCGTATCTTTTGTGTGTGTCAATTGTTGTACAAAGCTTGTAATTACTCCGTGTATATTATTGTGTACAAACCGTGCTGATTCCAATTGAGGTTATAGGTTATTGTACATTTATTCATTCTTGTCTATCGTATCGTATCGTACTTTGTATATTGCATTGAGTCCTATGTAATTTGTATTGTGTTTGTTTTGTGTCTACTTCTTCCTTCTTTCCATCTTTCTCTTTCTCTTCTTTTCTCAACGGGGGGGGAAATGTTGTATTCTCACTTCTTCTTTTATTGCTACATCTTTGCCACATCTATAATTCTCGGCCACTAGATGCCACTTCGTCTTTCTCTCTTTCTCGTGCTGGGTCCTTGCGCCCTAAATAAACATCATTGGCTTGATGGCGGTTGTCCAGTCACGACGTCCCTGCCGTTGTCCCGCGCTGGGACACGACAAAATCTTGCGAAGAAGTATAGCTTTAGACTGTCGGGCACTCTCCCCGATCAGCTCGAGCAGGATAGAGAAAGGCTCCCATTCAGCAGAAACACCGGAAAAACTTAGAACACACACCCAACACCCCCATAACAAACACTCCCCTAGTTTGAGTCCAGCTGCCCTCCAATCCCTCCCCCTCCCAAGAATTTCCTGCGCAAACTACACACAAGGCTATACCCCCCGCTTTCCTTCATTTTTCTTCTTCTCTCCCTCCCCCCCCCCCCCCCCGAGCTAAAATTTTGAATAAACCCCTGCCCTGGTGACGTGTTGCACCGGCCCTGGGCATCGTTATAGCGGTTGTGGGGACGGTAAGGTAGATCCCTGCTGTCTCGACCTCAAATCACATCGCTCCTCACTCAACCCCCCCCCCCCCCTGGCCCCCGCCCCCATCCTGTCCGCCTAAACCGCGGAGGAAACAGGGATTGCCATGCTCCGCCCACCATTACTTCGTCTACTGGTTACTTGGCTGAAGTAGAAGACTTCAGACCCATGAAAGCCATCACGACCGCTTGCCGTTACATAAGGTCAGCCGTAGGCATGAATACGCGAGAGGCGCTCTCTTGAGCTCTCTGAATGACGGGCCGCGCTACCAGTTGGCTCGCGACGAAATACAACACAAGGGCTTATTGAGAACCCCGACCTTGCATCAGGTTTCGTATGAACGTCAAACGCGAACGGGAACTGAGAAGTGCGACCGTCGTCATCAAATACGAAACATCTCGGCTGAAATACTCCGTGGTTTTGTTTCACCTCTATGGGAACACGAGCTTCAGGAAGGTGGACCAGTACCTCACGTACAAAACCAATATTTACACGCAGAGGAACTCATCGTTTCGTCAGCAGATCGGCCTTTTTATCTTGAGGTTCAGCACCGAGGACGTCAAACCGAGACCGCGAGACGACAGAAGACCAACGAGAGCGGGAAAACCCGGAAAACCAGAGAACGGTGTGGATAAATAAATAAGTGATAGTAAGATTCTACTAGACCAGCACCGCATTTCCTCCTGGTTTTAGGCAGTAGCTAGCCCCACCTATTGCCTAAAGTTATAAAACATGGTCTAAAAGTACGTTAAATGACTTTTTTCAGACAGGGGACGCATTGCATGATCTTCTACATCTAATAGAACGCATTTATGCTTATCGTAGGCCCTCTACTAAATTGTTCAAATAATTTTAATTCCAGACGAACGGACAAGTTGTCCTTAATTACGAGTACGGACGATTTCTCATTAGCGATTACGGAGAACCTATCCTTTTATTTACGGAATTTTTTTGCAGTGTAGCCCGGAAGTTTATTAAGGCGAAAGCCATATATGTTTCATTGTTCAGTCAACCTTCAAAATATTTGAGAGAAAACACGTCGGCGACACGAAAGGTACCCAAACGAAAGGTACGAAAGGTACCAACAAAACGGCGTCAAACTTTTGACGCCGTTTTTAGCTTTCAACTGCTACAAAGGGTTAGCTATCAACAGGACCACAGCCGACGCCACGATCCGAGTCAGCCAGTGAAACGCCGCCAAAGGTGCTTTTTCAGAAAGCGCGCTGTCTTCGGAGATTCGCTATCAAGTTTACATCGGCGCTAGGGATTTCGCCTTCAAGTCGTCTTAGGCATAACATAAGAGACGCTGTGCATTTATTATGCCTTACATACGAACGAATAATAAAGCACAAGCTCTATATCAAAACTAGGGTTAAAAATACGCAGCACGCAGGACGACGCTGGCGCCGCCTGGCGTGCACGATGCTTCCGCCATTTTGGGATGTGGAGATGTACTAATCGCCTCGCACACCCTACGTGAGAGTGGCATGTGACGACGGCTTCTATTTTTATAAAGCTCCCAATTTTTGGTTTTACTTTTGACCAGTGTTTCGTGGCCCCTGACTTTCATACCGTTATGTTTAATTGAACATTTGTGCAGCCACAGTCAATGCCAAAATGTTTTATTAGTCCTTGTTTTTCATCGCAAGTCAAGAAGCTCTATCTTCTGCTCTTGCTCGGATTGTGAAATGCAATTCTCACACGCATGAAATCAGCATCGTGTTGAACACATGTGTCCTATTCCAACATTTACGTCAAGTGCTTCAGCTGTCATTTTCGGCTTCGACATTGGATACACACAACTACGAGGATTGCAGGTTATTCCCAATGGAAATGTCAGTCGGTATCGCGAGAACAGTTTCTCCGCCGCCATCAACTGTTCTCTGGAAAGAAACAAGCAGAAACGCCACTTTGGATACACACAAGCTTTTTTTGTTTTTACTTTCCAGGTATCAGACATGCAGGACAAAATAAAAAAAAAGAGACACGCGGTCCTAGGACAACGCATCCTCATCAATACGTGATCTCACTGCGAGTACAAATATCACCAAATTCTTGTGATGAAACAATAGAAGCAGATGTCTTTGTCGCCGAGAAACAGCAACAGTGCGATATGCTTTTAAAACCACACGGATCGAGAAAACGCTCAGAAAAGCTAGGCCTAACCTATTCGACGAAATGTCGGAACCCAGTGAAAATATTCGCTCTTGAGAGAGAGTCACACACCCACAAACACAAAGGATACGCTCAGGAATGACTCGAACATGAGCACACATGTGAATGCGAAAAGCTTGCGACTCTCGAGACCATAAACGCTCTCAAATCACCAGCGTAGATGATGTAAAATGACACGAAGAAAAACGTTTCTGCTATCTTGAAGACGCACTATGGCGCCGCTACTATCTGGAGGATAGGTATTTTATGTTCCTACTGGTTTACAGGAACCATCACGACTCGCGAATAGAGTGTCACTACAACCCTAGAATACCTCTTCGAACGAAAAATGAATTATCATGGAGCAGGTTGTGGGGCCCACAACGACTCCAACCTCCGAGTCCATGGTTTGTTGAACGATTACACAATCGTGACCAGCATGCAATGAGCGCAGGCAGGTAGCGGACGGCCTAGTCGGAAGGCGCCAGCACCTCTTTCTTTTTATTCCGCGAGGTCCTGGGATATGCCAGGAGCACACTTGCTAACGTCTTCTTTGTACTTCGTGTATCGTCCATTGCGCCTATGCAGGTTGCCAGATTCCACTAAGGAGAAACCCCACAGCCCAGTGCGTGCGGGCAACACTGACGTACACACTTAAAACTATGGGCACGTACTGTAAACTCTTGATTTGAGGATGCCACTGGAAGGCTCTTGCAAGAGGTTTATGTAGGGCCGCGTCATAAATACTGCTACAGAGATAAAAATTTTAATCTACGTGATTTTATCAAAATAACTAGTGTGATACTCGAACAAAAACGAGAGTGAACCTCCGTCTAATCAGAAAGTTTTCTTTCTTTCACAATGTCTACATTGAGTCCGCAAGTACCGTTCATGCGCTTCAAAAACCAATTACGAATTTGTTGCAACGACGCTATAAGGTGGTAGTTTTCACAGGGCACCAATGTTGATTTGTAAGGAACATATATCGGCACATGAAGCTACCATTCTAGGGGAAATAAAATAGTTATAGGATTCAAGGCCACACCTAAGTTTTATATTATTGATGAAACCTAATTTTGACTGGTTTTCAGACCTTGAACATTGCGTTAGAATGAAGGTTAAAAATGCAGTAGGCGTAAACGTTCGGAATAGTAAATCGCCAAACACGGTTGGTGGGATTCAAATGACAAAGTCACACGACACTATTCAGCAACTCTGGGAGTGTAAGGGGTCTGAAGGGTTTAAGAGCACATCTAGGCAAAATATTACACTATCATTATTTGCAGGTTTTCAGGCTCAAGACGCCTGCCTGGTGAATAGTTCAACGAAATACACCGCAGACTCCAAGATGTTGTCTCTAATGACATTGAAAATAGAGCCCGTGATTTTGTGCTCCTCACGTATTCAGATAAATTACAAAATATATTTCATGAATATTTTCAGCATGAAATCAGACACCTGATATATTGCTATGCTTTTCGCACATGAATGATCCCTGCATAAAGCGCGGTACACTAAGTAACAAATATTTGACCTTGTCCATCTGCATTTAACAGCCTTCCTTTGAGATGCACGATAAAGTAAATGAATCTTCAGATATAATGAAGACATGATCTTTCTACAACACCTCCACACAGAACGATAAACGTTAAGCTCACTAAACAGCACAAGCACCGACAAGATCAGTCCGAAGCACCAGATCAGAAATAAAGGTCTAAGGTCGCTAAGGCTGGGCACTGCCTCAGGAATGGGCACATCATTGTTCGCTCGAAGGTATGCGGCCTTAAATTTGCTCAGTGACTCAGACCTCGCGTAGAGTCCGGTCTCAACTCCACGACTCAGGGTGTCCTTGATCGTCATCCAGGTACACAGATGATCGTCTTATTTCGGGTCCTGTGAGGTGTGTCAGCACGAGATCAAGAGCTTCGACGTAACCTCTTCCAAGGAGCTCTCGTCTTAGAGCTTCAAAAAGCTGCGGGCGTACCGTGGAAATTAAGAAGGTGGCTTTTTTGTGGTTGTTAATCTCTACAGACTTCGAATAGTCTCCACCGTCACCAGTTACGGAGCACTTTAAACTCTCCCTGACGAAATCTACGAAATCGTCGTAGTCCGGGAGGCCCTCGTACTCGTGTGCGAAAGGCGCATTGTGATTAAGATAACAAAGACGGTACTTTTTTCTCATAATATCGACTAATGAGACAAACTGTAGAGGCTCGCTTTGTAACGGCAAAGAAGTCAGAAGTGACGTGACCCGACCTTTGAAAATTGTGGACATAATGAAAAACGTCAACATGATGAGACCAACAACGAGTCGGGATGACTGAGTCCCAAGAAGCACGCTGTGAAAACGAACACCTTGTTGCAGAAGCGATGCCAAAATAGGGGATAAAAAAGTGAACATGTCCAGCGTGTTCATGTATAGAACCTTGTTCGTCAAGACAATGGTTAGGACAAAAAACACAAAGGATATCAGCAGCCCAATCCACACTTCTAATGAAAACGGGAGAACGAGAACAGCTTCTTTCAAAACATGTTCCGGTCTTGGAACAAAAAATGAAAAACCAACCGGGGTGATGTACTGTACAACGCCGGTGTCCCCATAAGGATTTGTGGGTTCCTTGGAAAGTGCAATTAGGGAACTCGATATTCTCTCACGGAATGTAAAATCAAAATTGATGAGTTGGACACGAGATAAGCGATGTTTCAATAGTTCAATTGTAACGTCGATAGCTGGGTGCTTCACATAATATTCTGTATCGCAGAATACAAATATTTTACTTCCATTAAGAGGCAGCTGCTTTGGGAGAGATGAGCGTTCATGTTCGCCACATTTTGTGCAATTTCTTCCAGAGTGAGTACGACACCAACCTTTCTTTGCTGCAAAGAGTTTGATCTTTTATATCGATGAGCATAGTTTTCAAGTTCTGAACCCGGAACTCATCTTGAATTTGTGCACTGCCATTAGACAGCGTAATTTTAAAATGTCCACTGGCTTTATAAAATTCTGGCAGACGCGGAACCTTCCGGTATGAACCACGCAAACTGGGCTTCAACGTCACTCCTTCAGCAAATATAAGCACTGTTATGTAATAATTGTTCATTATGATAGAGAATAGATCTTTCAAAAGAAAATGGAAACACACAAAACATAAGATCTTGACATAACTTTGTCGAAAGGCGAGGCAAAGTTCACCAAAGCATGAGTAACCCTGAAGTGTTGCGTCAGTCCAGAGTGTCACTGTATATAACAAAGGTTTCAAAAACGTCGTAAACATCGTGGTGTTTTGTACGATGCACTGCGGCTGCACATATATATCCAAGGACTTATTTTCCGGATTGAATGATGAGAGGAACTGGTCGAATATTTCAGAAAAAATGAAGGATTTGAAGGTCAACTTTTCATGCGGCTTGCCTGCGCTTACTCCTCTTGGCAGTGAAGTTCGAGTGATTACGGTCACCAGGAAAACCGCCTCTGGATTTAAAACACTCCGGGTGGATTAGATAAAACATTCCAGAGCTGACATCACTCCCAGAGAAGAACTATTGCATCTCTCGACTGCCACCTATATATACAATGTGTGATGATACTTAAGATAAGGGTCTAGTGGTCGTGTCTAAGAACAGCTTTTCACTGTGATATGAGTCGGCGCAGAATTTCACGGATGACACTTCCCATGACGCATATTCGTTGGAACTAAATATTTGCCTGATACATCAGAGCGCTCCGTGAACCCTCGTACCAGGAACTTGAAATATTGAGCAGATTGGTTCACTTTTTCTTTTTGCGTACCACAGTCCCACTAGTTGCTCTCGTTGTTGACGCTGGGTGTTTGTTTTATTGGTTTTCAGCACTATCCACTTAGGTGCCAATTAGAAAATGAATGGTGCTTATAGAACTGAGCGAGCGTTGCCATGGCTATTGCTAGATGCTTGCTCTAATGAGAATACATCCAGGTGCAGAAAATGAGAGTTTCGTACCTCGCGCTTTTATCCCGACCCCATAAGCGGCGAGTGCAGAAAAACATCGATCCAGAACTGAGAGTTTCAGCGTACTTGAACTCCGCTCTCGTTTTGAGGAACTCATCTAAAATAACTAGCTCACTTTATTCATTAAGAACCGCCATGTGATGGATTATAGCCAAGTTGTGTATGTGCAGACTGGTATGGTACTCGTTTAAAGGTTCAAATTCCTTGTAATCGACTACCTTTTGGAGTCATTTTGAAGTAATGTGAATAAATAATTATAATACTCCGTGTCACTAGTTGCGTGCAGTACAGGCGAAGGCAACGCCAGGCGAGTGGAGAAAGGGCAAGCACCATGAAGGCTGGGCAGGAGGAGAAAACCTCCGCTCCATGACGAACACCATCATGGTGTTCGTCATGTTTCTGTACATGTTCTGTCAACACCACCTGTGTACTGATAAGGCCCGCTCACTCGCTTCCATAACGTCACACTAAAGGCCCTGTCACACTGAGGCAACAGTTGGACAACTCTATCCGGCAACATGAGGAAATCGTGTTGCCGGCTGCCCTTTCACATCGCGGTACCAACAACAGTCGGGCAACATGTTGCTACCGCCCGGCAACCGTGTCGCCCGCTTTGTTGTCCGAACAGCCTGTCGCACCGCGTTGAGGGCGGGGACAACACGGAGAACACATTGTTATATTGACTGTTAACCTTCGTCTGTGTGCGGCGCGGAGTCGCTGGAAATTGACTTTACAAAGTACTTGTGCGTTCAAAGGGCCGGAAATAACTACAGGACGACATCAACCAGTGATTGTGATTAGAAAACTTGACACGGGGAGTATTTTACACCCTTTATTTTATCAAAATATTCTTATTTCAAGCCAATTATTTTTGTACTATTCCTCGTAAAATTCAAACTCATGCACCGCGAGAACAGTGGCGTCGCGGCATACGAGGAAATCCCAGCGACCCAGCGACACAGCTACGTGTTATGATATCGTTCTGACCATTACGAAGCCCGTCGTGGTCATGGCTTTGCTGTCTTTTTATGTGACCGGGCAAGTATATTCCGGGATGGAACTTTTCTCAGAGCTAGTTTCCCTTTCGAGAGCGCAGCTCTTAGGCGCCCGTTTCAGGGTTGAGCGGCGTCGCCGTCACCGTCGTCGTAACCGCGTAACGTCACGTGTGAAGTCACGAGAGTCACGAGTGACGTCACGAGGGTCACTAGGCTCACGAGTGAAGTCACGAGGATCAGGAGATGAGGACTGACGTCACGTGTGACGTCACAAGGGACACGAGGGTCAACGTTACTAGATCATCTCAGTTGTGGAACTCCCGCGGAGGGGGTACCCCCCCTCACTCACTTCAATCCGCCTGCCGTCGTTCGAAGCGCTACCTATATTTTCGTTTCATAACTGTGCGTTTTAAAGAGCACACCTGAAGCGCCGAATGGCGATCACAACGCCGCCGTTTCTCCCGGAGCGGTCATTTGAGGAACTGCACGTGACATCTATTTTGGCTTCAATCGGCTATTTCGCAGCCGACACAGATACGGTGGAAGAGGTTAAAGGGGTGCCACCCCCGTATCCCCAGCGGACGCGCCGCGAGGTACCACTGAAGTTAAGATGCGCCTAGGTCGGGACGCGCTACCTGAAATCACCGCTGAGGCATGGTTGTATAAAAACAATATATAATTGTGCTGAAAACCTTGCAAACTAAAAATTAAATAAAAAAAAAACATCACGCGCCCCTCATTTCGTACTAAACTCCAATAAAGGTTACTACAAAAAGAGTTCTTTCCGTTGGTTTTTGCGCGTCTAGTAACGTTGAAACGAACGTATCCCGATTCAGTTACCAAAGCAGCCGTCCGGCGGCGCGTCGAGCGACTCCGGGCGAGTCGTGGTGAGTGAGGGGGGTACTGTTCGTGCATGCAGCGTCTATGAGCAGCTCCGTAGCTGAGCTAATCTAATAACGTTGACGAGGGTCACGAGTGACGTCACGCGTGACGTCACACGGGCATACCTCGCCTCCCCTCCTCCTCCTCTAGAGCGGTGCTCTAATTCGGCATTACAGTGAATTGTAAACGTCTTTCATTTTGTCCAGCTTGTCGAAAACGGAAAGGGCAAAGAGAAATTCATCTTGAGGACAGTCGAGCACGCGTACAACTTGTCCTTCCGATCGCCGGTTTTTTGCAATTTTCTCGCGGCACTTTCCTCAAAGGCGGATAGAGGGAGCCGGCGATGCACTCGCAGCCATAAGGTGGCTTCAATTTGGTTGGTCTCGTTTTCGACATGCTCGTGGCTGTGTTGATGTGTTATAGAGTTTTATGTTCATGATAAAATATAGTGTTAGCTTAATTTTGTGATACAAATATTCATAATATGGTATACAATAAAGGATACAGTGGGATTGGATAATTCTAAAAACTACGAAGTAATTTTAAGCCTACATTGAGGAGGTCTTTACGAACACCTTCATAGGATCATGTTCGTCGTCCAGCAAAGTTCAGCGGCGAAACGACTCAAGTGATGCAAAATAAGGATTACCGCTGCCAGTTAAGTTCCTTAAAAATGAATGACGCAGGTAGAATAAAAAACAGAAAGGAAAAAAAATCAGCAGAACCCATCCTTTGGGAATGATTATCTACGTTAATGCGAATAGCATCAAACGGTGCGGAGTTATGCGCGTTCGTCAGGTGGCCGGCACACTCTAGATACGCCAGCCCACTCTTAAGGCGATTCTAAATTTGTTGACACTTTCACAGCCCTGCGCACGATCTCCGCAGCCCAGCACGTGCGTTTGTGTCACTTAGGAAGGCGAGCAAAGCACGCGCCATACGCACAAACACTCAAAATGGTACCGACCAGACTTTCTGGCGTCTCAGCTAGTCGTCAACCAACGAGTACTGCTAAACGGCTTGTTTATATCGTTTAGCCAGCTAGGACCGCGCCTTGACAGGCGCTCGTCAGCAGCTACCAGGCTCACTGCGCGCGTCAGCTGTCATGCTACGAGGGCTCATTCCGCTCTCGTGAGGGTGAGCACGGCCGCTACATCAGCCTCTCCCGAGCGCGGGAGAGGGTGAGCTAGGGGCAGTGCTAAGCCTCACGAGAGCGGAATGAGCCCTCGTGCATGGAACGCGCGCGATGGTAAAGATATAAACCGGTGTTTAGAGTGCCTTGAATGAATAGAAAAAAAAACTGCCTTCATAGCTCTGTGGTTAGCGCGTCTGCCTGCTGATCAAAGGGTCAACGGTTCGAATCCCGCCGGCGCCGGTCTTTTTTATTTATTTATCGACCCGCGGCGTAAGAGGTTAGATAGCCAGATAGATATATAGATAGATAGATAGATAGATGCATAGACGAAAAGTGCGTGAAGTATCCAAAGAATGCTATTCGCATTAATAGTTTTTACTTGTTTGATATATTTTTAATGAGAAACTTGAAACATGTTTTTATGGTTCGTCCAAGGATGAGTTGGAAATGTTTTCAATTATCAGCCCTGCTAGAGTCTGTATTAGCAAATTTTGATATCTTTATAACCTTGGGAAATGAACTATCTTCTTCACGCACATCTCTACAACGTATTTAGGGTGTTCGATAAGTGATAGACTAGTCAAGACACATCTGATAACTGTCTGCCTCATAACTGTCTGCCTCAAATGTTTGCGAAATAAAATTGAACAGTGCAAGAAAGGTGACCTCCAACGAGTTTAGGTCAACTCGAATGCCAGACACCACTTCATGGAGATATTTTTATTCGCTTGAACAGATGCGTTTTTAAAAGTAAGCCCAACATCGACAACCCCGCACTGGAGTGAGTTGTTGCATATTGTTCACGCGCTTTGTGTGTGTTCATATAAATTATTTAAACTCTATGTTTTATAAGGTTCATGAAAAGAAATGTATCTGCGAGATTTTGACTTTACTAAATTCATTAAAGCACAAATACGTTTATTCCTTAGTATTACGGCGAACCGTCTGCATTTTATGAGCAGCGTTTAGAAATCGAGTATTTTGTGACTGTCTGTAAGAACAAGACCACATCCTACAGAAGCAGGAGCGAAAAAACGTCAAGTTAGCTATGAATAAGGTAGAACAAATATTCAACTTTGTTTAATTTTGAAAAAAGAAAAGAAAGGCGTTTACAATAACCTGTAACGCCGAATTAGAGCGCAGCTCTTGTGGACGAGAAGGGGAGGTTACGGAGAGGAGAGTATGCCCCTCCTTCTTATCCGTCCCCTCCTCTCCTTCTCCCCTCCCATTTAGCGGAAAAGTTTCGCTTATTTCCCGCTAAATTAAGTGGAAAAATGTCTCCGTTAAATTTAGCGGGAATTTTCTCCAGTAAATTTTGTCGGCAAATTTTTTCGCCAGACTTAGCACGGAAATGTTTTTGCTAAATTTAGCGGAATATTATTTCCGCTGAATTTAGCGGGAAAATTTATTCGCTAAATTTAGCGGGATAACTTTTCCGCTAAATTTAGCTGGGATTTTTTTCCACTGAATTTAGCGGGGAAATTTTTCCGCTAAGTTTAGCGGGGATATTTTAATCGCTAAATTTAGCGGAACAATTTTTTCACTAAATTTAGCGGATCATTTTTTCCCCTAAATTTACCGGAAAATGTTTCCGCAAAATTTAGCGGGGCAAATATTCCGCTTAATTTACCGTGAATATTTAGCGGAAAATTTACCCATAATACACCACGCGGTGACGTCACAAGTAATTCTCGTGACGTCACAAGTGACGTCCCGTGTGACGTCATCACGGGAAGCGTCCCAATAGCGACTTTCAGTAGACCGTGTTTCTCCCTCCGCTAAGCCCCTCCGCTACCCGAAACTCAACAGCCAAAGCCATCGGCACGCAGGCCCAGTGGCGGTTTCTTCGCAGCGGAGGGCTAGCGCAGGGGAAACACGGTCTACTAAAACTCGCTATTATGCAACGCGCGGTTACGCCGACGGCGACACCGACGCCGGCGCCGCTCAAGCCGGAAGCGGGCGCCTAGCCAAGATCTGCGCTCAAAAAGTGGGAGTGATACAAGAATTGAGTTATAACTTTTTCCTGATATTTTATTTGGGAAAATGACGTCCGACAGTGTTCTCGAATACGCAAAGTTGAATGGCACCAGTTACAGAAAGCGGGCAAAATCAGACCCCATTTTCTCATTACAATTTTAAGAAATTAACATATAAGTTTTGAATGACATAACGATGACTTCTGAAAGTTTGACATCTGATTCGGACCCCTAGCACTACAATGAAGAAAATAATCCCTGGAGAAGGGGAACAAGAGGGACAAAGGACAAACACAAATCTCCAAACACATCTAAGTGACTGTTGCGCGACCGAAAAAATCCGCCTGGTCCGAATGTCGCACCCGGGACCTCTCCATTTCCAGTGGAGCGCTCTACCAACTGAGCTAACCAGGGGTTAGACATAAGTAGAGCAAATAGGTTTTATCAGCTGCCACCAGTCTAACACCAACAAGGGTGAAGCTTGCATTTTAAGGTTATGATTATAATGCAAATAAATGCAAAGGTGCAAGCGAGCTGGACAGGAATGACGAAAATTATCCCTGGAGAAGGGGACCAAGAGGGACAAAGGACAAACACAAATATCCAAGCACTGCTAAGTGACTGGTGCGCGACCGAAAAAATCTGCCTGGCTCATCATTCTTGTCCAGCTCGCTTGCACCTTGACATAAATTGCCTTAGAATCATCAAGGTGTTTGACAATTTTTGAATATGGAGGTTTTGACGACACCGCCCTTTTGTGTTTTGAAATCGGTCATTCAGAAAGCGGCCAGTTTTACCAACGTACGTTTAACCACACGCCATAAGAATACCATATAGCAACAGCATCTTCACACTCAGTCGCCACCTCCCTGGGTTTTTCCTGACACCCTCACTGGCCACCCTAAAAAGGCGTTAACCGAACTCAGTCTAAAGTCATTTTTTAACACAACACACACATGCCATGTCTTGCCGCCAAGGCCTTTAGATTATGTGAAAGGGTGTGATAAAATGGTAAACAACCCCAATTGTCAGGATTCTTACGCTCGAAGACATCCTTTCCCAAGACGGTGTTGTGGTTGTCCCCTTTTTTCGTTCATTGTCACGAGGTTATTTTCACTATGATAGTGTTATGTCCAAGGAGCCAGCCCAATGGCAGTTGGGAGCAGAGGACAAAAGACTACGAAGTGAAGACGTTGTTCGAGCAGTGCGTTTGTCACCATGTTGGCGTTGCTCACCGTGTTCCGATAATAAACGGAATTATTATACAAACACTGGCGACAAGTAAAGTCCGACTCCCGTGGATAACCCCACAACGCAAGCGGACGCAAGTATGTCAGCCCGCACACCTGACTTCGCCGGCCGCATGGAAGAGTTTCAGCGGCTCGAACGGCACTTCGTGGACATCGTGGTACGGTCGTCTCCAGTTTTATTTTCAAGCGAACGACGTGACCGACCCAATCAAGCACCGGGCACACTTGCTCACGCTATGCGACGCACACACCTACGACATTGTGTGTGCGCTGCTACAGCCCAGCACGCCGGACCAGGTGAGCTGCACCGACATTGTTAGTGCGTTACAAGCGCACTTCGACCCTCGCCGTCTGAGGTGTACAGTCGGACCATGTTTCAGCGACGCAACCAGCTGGCAGGAGAATCAATTAACGACTACGTGGCAGCGCTGCGCAAGTAAGCCACGCACTGTAATTTTGGAACTCTGCCATCGGCGATCGCAACAACGATGCCACCTGCAACTGGAACAGCGAACGTTGGAGCAACGACGACGCTGCAAACAGGAACTGCAGCTAGGGTTGCTAACCCGACGTTGCTGCCATTGGTGGTGATGTTACGCGACCGGCTCGTGTGTGGTCTACGCGACGAGCACCTCCAGCAGCGACTGTTCGCGGAGAAAGATCTCACGTTTTCCAAGGCCTACGATCTCGCGGTCCGCGCGGAGAGCGCTGTTCAGCAACAACAAAAGTTGAAATCCGACCACTCGGAAGTGAACAAAGCCACAACCAGCGCAGGATTGAGGAGTTCGCACAAGACGCAGGCTGGGCAAGGACAACGCTGTTGGCGCTGTGACGAAGTTACACAGCCCCAACTCATGCAAGTTCGCGACAGCTACGTGCCACTACTGTCGGAAGCGAGGCCATATCGAAAAAGCCTGCATTTAAAAAAAGAGGCTACAAAGAAAGGGCAGCAACGCAACAGCTACTTGGGCACATCAAGAGAGCCTCAACCTCCTGAACAACAAATGTCGACATTAAATGACCTTCACTCCGTAGCAAGTGAGTCCACTACCCCCAAAATCACAGTGACACTCACTGTACAGAGCCAACCAGTGACATTTGAGGTTTACTCAGGTGCCGTTTGCACCTTGGTCAGCAGTGATACTTTTCGAGCTGCATGGCCTACAAAACCACCTGTTTTACAACCAGATGACATTCGTCTGCGCACCTGGGCAGGCCAGAAAATTGAAGTCCTCGGAACAGCAACAGTGGATGTCAGCCACTCAAGCAAGACTAGCCAGCTTTCACTACTTGTGGTCCAAGGCACTGGATGTTACTTGCTTGGACGCAACTGGTTTAGACCACTGGGCATTCAAGTCAGTGGCTTTCACAAAACCACACACGATGGCAACATTACAAGTTTTTACAGAAATTTCAGTCTGTCTTTTCCGAGACCATCAGTGGTCTTGTAGGTCACCTGGAATTGAGAGATGAAGCGCCACCCAAGTTTCTGAGAGCGCGGCCCGTCCCTTTTGCACTCCGTTCAGCCGTCGAGACGGAGATTGACCGACTGGAACAGCAAGGCATTTTGGAGCCAACACAACATTCTGACTGGGCCACGCCGTTGGTGTTGGTAAGAAAGAAGTATGGAACCATTCGTCTCTGTGGTGACTATCGCAGCACCGTGAACGAGGCCTCGAAAAAGGCGTCTTATCCTTTGCCAACAACGGAGGAACTGTTGAGCCGTCTGCGGGGAGGAACTACTTTCAGCACCCTCGACCTAGCGCAAGCCTACCAACAACTTCATGTGACTGGAGCTCGGCTGAGCTGCTCACCGTAAACACAGTAAAAGGACGGTACAAGGTGAAGAGGCTTCCTTTCGGTGTGGCAGCAGCTCCAGCAATATTTCAAAGGTTCATGGAGACAACCTTGAGTGGGCTAACCGGTGTCTGTGTGTACCTCGACGACATCATCGTCAGTGATGCCACGGAACAAGAGCACAAGGAACGATTGTCAGCCGTGCTACCGCGACTGGCAAAGGCAAACTTGCGTCTCAACAATGCTAAGTGCCACTTCAGTGTACCGGTAGTACTTTTTCTGGGCCACAAGATTCATGCTAAATGCATACACACTACATACGAAAAAGTGCTAGCGATAGTGGAAGCACCCGCTCCGACTAGCAAGAAGACTCTGCAGTCATTTTTGGGCATGTTGGCTTTCTACGACCGTTTTTTAGAACAGAGAGCCACAGTAGCATCCGTACTGTATGAGCTGCCACAGAAAGACACTCCATGGCAATGGGAAGAAAGACATCAGAGAGCTTTTGAAAAGCTCAAGAAACTGATCCTGAAGAGGACAGTCTTGGCGCACTACGATGAGACAAAGCCACTACTGATCTCATGTGACGCCTCACCGTATGGTGTAGGTGCGGTGCTAGCCCAGCAGGACAGTCAAGGCAGGGAAGCACCGATAGCCTTCGCGTCCCGGAAGTTAAGTGCTGCTGAGCGCAACTACGCTCAACTTGACCGGGAAGGCCTTGCTGTGGTGTTCAGAGCCAACCAGTTCCACAAATATATTGCGGGACGGCCGGTAACCTATGTGACCAACCACCAACCACTGGGAATTCTCGGACGGCAGAAACCGGTCCCCCAGAAATTTTCACCCCGCCTGACACGCTGGTGTCTAAAGCTTGCAGCCTGACCAGCAGACTACAGCAGCAGCAGACTACGAGCAGACTACGACTAAAGCAGCAGACTACGACCTGAAATATCGAGCCGGCAACTTGCATCCAAACGCAGACGCGCTAAGTAGGTTGCCGTTACCAGATCGCATCGAGGAACCTTACGCTTCTGGTGACATCCTCATGTTCGAAGCCCTTTCATGTCCGTCTCTTACAGCTGAGTTGGTGGCAAGATTACACGCTGGAAGATGCCATTCCGTCAAAACTTTACAGAGCGATTCAAGAGGGCACGGTACAACAACTGAAGGAAGACAACTTCACCGCTTATCACAGAAAAGCCACAGAGTTTACAATTCATCGCGGATGCATCACCTGGGGCGCAAGAGTCATTATGCCAACAGCGGCCTGCGAGAAAGCAATGGCACTGGTCCACGCAGGCCATCGAGGAGTCGTGGCCATGAAAACCTGTGCGCCCAGTCATTTATGATGGCCAGGTTTGGATGACGACATTGAAACAACAGTTGGAGCATGCGAGCCATGCCAGCGCACGCTGACGAATCAAACAAAAGCTCCGATTCCTTCGTGGACGAAACCATTGGCACCATGGCATACGCTCCATGTAGGTTTTTCTGGTCCCTTGGAGGGACGTACCGTTTTGGTAGTTGTGGATGCCTTATACTAAGTGGGTAGAGGTGAGACAAGTAGCTAGTCCCACATCGGCATCGGTCATTGATGTACTGCGCTCACTGTTTGCGACATTTGGGACACCACATAAGGTGGTGTCAGGCAACGCAACAGCGTTCGTGTCTGTCGGAATACAGAACGTTTACAAGGACAATGGAGTTCGGTACGTAACGTCGGCTCCACACCATCCCGCTACCAACGGGCAGGCAGAGCGATACATTGGCGAGTTGACAAGAGCGTTGGCCCGAGAATCGTTTGCATCGGTGGAGCTGAGACTTTCACGGTTCTTGTTCCGTCAGCATAGTACGGTTCACCAAACAACACGTGTTACTCCAGCTAAGGCCATGTTTGGTCGGGAGCTACCAACTCTCAGCGATCGCCTTGTACCGACAGCAGAGTCACCAATAGCAGCACAGAAGTTTCCGCCAAACAGGCAACTGCAACCCGGAGAAGAAGTAATGGTTCGGCACTTTCTGAAGAAGCCAGCTGGATTCCTGGCACCCTAGTTAGACCAACGGGTCGAAGTTCGTAGTTTGTTAAGTGTGCAACTGACATCACTCGCCGACACTTGAACCAGATTCGCAAACGTCACCTTGAAGAAGATGCAACTAATGGGGCATCAGCGACGCTCACACGGGGCATGGGCCAGGACGATGAAGAACCAGAAACTACGGCACCAGAGAATCAGCTAGAGAGGACGGCGCCGCGCAGATCTAACCGGACGAGACGGCCGCCCCCCAGGTACCGGGTCTTAGAGGGGAGAGTTGTTATGTCCAAGCAGCCAGCTCAAAGACAGTTGGGAGCAGAGGACAAAAGACGACGAAGTGAAGACATTGTTTGAGCAGTGGGTTTGTCGCCATGTTGGCGTTGCTCACCGTGTTCCGATAATAAACGGAATTATTAAGTAAACAGATAGCTTGATTACTTTAGAAAAAAATGTAATTGGCTGTTGCTTGAAAAGCAACCTTAACGTTTCCAATAAGTTCAAATTTTCGAACCGACAGATATTTATGCCGGTTTAAAACGGGTCATTCGTGCTGTCCCTTATTGGATTAGAATCAGCGAACCTTATTATCTTCTGATCTTCCAAAACAACCCATTTCGGTCAACTATCCTCTCGTCTCAGACTTGGTTCGCGGGTCGCTGGGTTGGAAACTTGCGCAAACAAAGGACGCTCTTACGACGGGGAGGGAAACTCGCTAACAGTTACAAGAAATTTGAGTAATTCCAAGAATATTGAGATCATTCTTGCGATGACTTGGTTAATAATGTATTCAAATTATTACAAAAGGACTCCAAAATGTAGTCAATTTCAAGAAATTTGAATCTTAAAAGAGTACCGTATCGGTCTGCACACCGCCCAACTTCGCTATAAACCATCAAATGACTGTTCTTAATATTTAAAGTGAGCTTGCTTTGTTAGAGCAGTTCCTCAAAACGAGCGCGGAGTTCGGATACACCGTAACTCTCGGTTCCGGATCGATGTTGAGCTGCGACCTGTTCTTTGTTTTCATCGACGTTGCCCCAGTGAAGCCATACTTTAATGTTTCCATGTTCCCGAGCCGCTTCGCATCTCCCTATTCAATCCACAGCGACCTCCCTCTAAAACGCGACTCAATGTTATGGAAATAGTGACGTAAAGGCACACAAGCTGCGACCCTAAACATAAACAAACAAAGCACCCCATGTGGCGCAACGGCATTAAATTTGGTACCAACACGGCGCTGCTGCCGATCAAGAAGTAAAAAAATAATAAATAGCAGTCCTTATTTGTTTCAAACAAAAATTCTCAGAGGGCATATCAGCTGGTGCATATTGCCGCCCGCAGAGCCGAGAAAGCAACGCTCGGTCACGGTCTTCTAGAAGATTCCCATTCATTCTCGCACTAATTGTAACTTTCCCTTTGCTTTGTTGTTCTCGAAAGTGCCAGTTCATCCTCGCCCCGAGCGCGCGACGCTCGAACTTTCTTTGCCGAACTTTCGAGATAACGACGCACTCTAGATAAGCAGCTGCCCGCGACCTTGTCGAGGCAGTGTCGCTCGCGCTCTCTGTTGTCGCCGCCGAATCGCCGCCTGCTTTTCTGCTGCCTCGACGCTCTTTCGTTCTTTACTTATTTTTGGTTGGCACAAGTTCGCCTATTAAACCGTTATTTTTCAGTTCACTGCTTCGTCTTCGTCGTCGCCTCCGTTCGTGACATTTCTGGTGGAGGTGCGGGGTATGAAACCCGTGCAACGTACCCCTACAAGAACTCGCTCAGCAAGCCCCATTTCCCGACGACCTTCCGTTGAAGACGCGGAGCATCGTGCCAGCCGCCGTATTCAAGGGTTGCCCCCGGAATTCGGTCTGCTGCCGCAGAAGACCAACCAGTCGACGAAGCCGACAATGGACCCCCAGTCGTCGCAGACCCCGACTGCCGCCCCCGTCGTTTACCTGCCCGTCGCCCCTCGTACGCCGACGTCCTTCCACGGCGAGATCTACGAAGACGTCGAAGACTGGTTGCAGCAATACGAACGGGTGGCGCTGCACAACCAATGGACTCCCGAACAGCGTCTGCAAAACGTTTATTTTTCCCTCGAGGGAACGGCGCGACACTGGTTCGAGAATCGTGAAACCTCGATTACGTCATGGGACCAGCTGAAAGGAGAGCTCCGAGGGACGTTCGCCAGTCAGCACCGAAGGGAGAGAGCCGAAGACCTCCTTCGGACGAGGACGCAAGGCCCCAACGAAAGCGTCACCAGCTTCGTTCAAGACGTTCTGCGTCTGAGCGCGCGTGCCGACCCACAAGCAACCGATGACAAGAAGCTGCGTGTCCTCATGCGCGGGGTGAGGGACGACATCTTTGGGGGCCTCGTCCGCAACCCGCCGACCACCGTCGAAGCGTTTGTCACGGAGGCAACGAACATGGAGCGCGCCCTCCAAGCACGCGCCTCCTACTACCAACGACATCCCGGCGTCGTTTCCTCCACGCTGCTTAACGACGACATCGGCACCCGTACCCGGGACATCCGTGAGGTTATCCGCGACGTCGTCCGGGAGGAGCTCCAGAAGTTGCTACCTGCGGCCAGTCCTCCGGCATCTCTCTCCATCGCTGAGGCTGTCCGTGAAGAAATTCACCGGACACTCCGGCCAGAGGTTCCCGGCACCTTGGTGGCGCAAGAGGAGCCGACGCTGAGCTACGCCGCTGTAGCCCGCCGTCCACCGCCTGTTGCCCGTCAATACCAGGCGTCAGCTCGACGGGAATATCCAACGCCGCAAAACCCTCGCCGCCAAGAACAAGTCCAGCACATCCGCCCGGAGAGACCCTCGCCGAGAAAACCGACGTGTGGCGAACAGCCGACCGACGCCCGCTGTGTTACCACTGCGGGGAAGCTGGCCACGTGTATCGGCGATGCCCGTACCGGCAGCTGGGGCTACGCGGCTTCCACCCCGACGACCCGCGACCACGCTACGGCGAGCGACCCCGGGACATCGACGAATACCTCCGCCGGTCGCCATCCCCGGGACCGTCTCCCCGCCGCGGTTTCCGATCGCCGTCACCACAACGCCCTGCATCGCCTCATCGTAGGTCCCGCCGAGAAAGCCTGTCCCCCTGCCTCGCCGGGAAAACTGAGTGCGGCAATACCGGGAGGTGGTATTGCCGATGACGAACGACGCCAATATCCTCCACAAACGTCGGAGGGCTCCCACACTAGCGACGAGACGGATGGGAACGACGGTTCTGCGACGGTGTCGAATAACCTCGACGTTACCATCGACGGCCACGACGCGAAGGCACTCGTCGACACCGGAGCAGACTATTCCGTTTTAAGTGGGAAGCTCTCTCGCCGTCTTCGGAAAGTGATGACGCCGTGGGATGGTCCGAAAATACGAACCGCCGGCGGACATCTCATCACACCAGTGGGAAGGTGTACTGCGCGCGTGAACATCCACGGAGAAACCTGCCCCGTGAAATTCGTCGTCCTCAAGGACTGTTCGAGAGACGTCATCCTTGGCATGGACTTCCTCTGTGAGTACGGTGCCGTGATCGACCTTGGCGCAAACAGGTTGACGCTGCGAAAGCCCGTTCTACCTCCGGAGGGACCCAAAACGACGCCAGCCGCCGTCCGAGTCATTGCGGACCACGTGAACCTGCCGCCACGGTCGAGTGTTCTTGTGCCCGTCGTGACCGATGCAGTTGCCCGCGGGAAAGTCCTTCTAGAAGGCAATGTCCAACTGCTTCTCGGAAGAGGAATAGGCGTCGCAAGGGGCATAGCGGAGCTGCAGGATGGACGTTCTGTGGTCCTCGTGACGAACTTTCGACCGGAGGCGCAGCACCTCACAAAGGTGCCGCTGTAGGACACGTCGAAGAACTCCGGGCCGACGCCGAAATCGCCGCGATCTCCGAAGTGCCCTCGCCGTGTCAGCCGCACAGTACACCGCCGCCGCAGCTCGACGTTAACCCCAAGCTCAGCGCCACGGAACGACGACAGCTCGGAGACCTCCTCGCCGAGTTCGGCGACTGCTTTGCGACGACGTCGAGGGTGCGCCAGACAACAGTGGCGAAACACCGCATCGTTACCAACGAGGAAGCGCTTCCTGTGCATCGGCCGCCGTACCGGGTCTCTCCAAAGGAACGAGAGGCCATCCAGGAACAGGTACAAGAGATGCTCAACGACGACATCATTCAGCCTTCGAGCAGCCCGTGGGCCTCTCCAGTCGTACTGGTGAAGAAGAAGGACGGAACGCTTCGATTCTGCGTTGACTACCGGCGACTCAACGCGGTGACGAAGAAAGACGTGTATCCGCTCCCCGCATCGACGACACGCTGGACCGGCTGCGCCACTCGCGGTACTTTTCGTCGATGGACCTTAAGAGTGGCTACTGGCAGATCGAAGTCGACGAACGGGATCGAGAAAAGACTGCCTTCGTCACGCCCGACGGACTGTATGAGTTCAAGGTGATGCCCTTCGGACTCTGCACAGCGCCAGCAACGTTCCAACGTGTCATGGACACCGTCCTGGCAGGCCTCAAGTGGCAGACATGTCTCGTTTACCTCGACGACGTCGTGGTATTCTCGGCCAACTTCGACGAGCATTTGCGACGCCTTCGGACCGTTTTTGAGGCAATCAGGACCGCAGGACTAACCCTCAAGCCGACGAAGTGCCGGTTTGCCTACGGCGAACTGAAGTTCCTGGGCCACGTTGTGAGCAATGAAGGTGTAAGTCCTGACCCTGAGAAAACTCGCGCCGTAGCGGCCTTTCCACCGCCCACCGACAAAAAGGCCGTCCGAAGATTCCTTGGACTTTGCGCATACTACCGGCGATTCGTTCAGGATTTTGCCAAGCTTTCTGCGCCGCTCACGCACCTTACGAAAGACGCCGTGAACTTCGAATGGGGTGAAGAACAACAACAGGCATTCGACGAACTGAAGCGACGGCTCCAGTCACCACCGATTCTCGGCCACTTCGACCAATCAGCCGAAACGGAAGTTCACACGGACGCCAGTAATACAGGTCTCGGAGCGGTACTGGTCCAACGACAAGACGGTGCGGAGCGCGTGATCGCATACGCTAGCCGGACGCTGTCGAACGCGGAACGCAACTACTCGACAACCGAGAAGGAATGTCTGGCCGTCGTCTGGGCCATCACGAAATTCCGCCCGTACTTGTACGGGAGCCCATTTCGGGTGGTCACCGACCACCACGCGTTGTGTTGGTTAGCGAGCCTGAAGGATCCATCGGGACGCCTCGCTCGGTGGAGCCTACGACTGCAAGAGTACGACGTGACCGTGGTCTACAAGTCAGGCCAAAAACACAGCGACGCCGACTGCCTGTCCAGAGCCCCTGTCGAGTCAGCTACCGGATGTGCCAAAGACGACGGCGACGACGACGACCACTTTCTCGGCGCGGTGAGCATTCAAGGTATGGCAGCGCTCCAGCGGGACGATCCTGAGTTACGTGCACTGATCGACCACTTGGAGGGACGAGGGGGTACGATACCCCGAGCCTTCTCACGTGACCTGCCAAGATTCGCTGTCCGGAGAGGTATCCTCTACAAAGAAAACTTCGGGGACAGCAACTCGACGTGGCTCCTGGTGATTCCTGCTAGTCTTCGAGAAGAGGTCTTCCAAGCCTGCCACGACGACCCAACATCTGGTCACCTCGGCTACAGTAGGACTCTTGCACGGATCCGAGAAAAATACTACTGGCCCAAGCTCCCGAAGACTGTCCACCTCTACGTCCGTTCGTGCCACGAATGCCAACGACGCAAGAAACCACCGACGAAGCCGGCAGGTCTCCTGCAACCGATCGCGCCCCCGACTGCACCATTCCAGCAGATTGGAATGGATCTTCTCGGACCTTTCCCACCGTCGACGCAGGGAAACCGTTGGATAATCGTGGCAACTGATTATCTCACCAAGTACGCCGAGACAAAAGCACTCCCGTCGGGGACCGCCGTGGAAGTAGCCAAGTTCTTCGTGGAGTCTATCGTCCTCCGACACGGCGCTCCCCAAGTCCTGATTACGGACCGAGGATCCTCGTTCATGGCGCAACTGACACAAGAGATACTCCGCCTGAGCCACACCGACCACCGCCGGACCACGGCATACCACCCGCAGACCAACGGGCTGACGGAGCGACTAAACAAGACCATCGCCGACATGATTTCGATGTACGTGGACGTGGAACACAAGACGTGGGATGAAGTGTTGCCCTACGTCACGTTCGCGTACAACACGGCGATTCAAGAAACTACCGGCATTACACCTTTTCAGCTGGTGCACGGCAGAAAGGTGACGACGATGCTCGACGCCATGCTGCCCCACGACCCGACGGACGACAGCACCGACGACGCCCAGCTGGTCACCCAACGAGCAGAAGAAGTACGCCAGCTGGCCCGTCTTCGAATAAAGGACCAGCAACGTGTGGACGCTGGCCGGTACAACCTTCGTCGCCGCGACGTGGAGTTCCAGCCCGGAGACAGGGTGTGGGTGTGGACGCCCATTCGCCGCCGCGGACTCAGCGAAAAACTGTTAAAACGCTACTTCGGACCCTACAAGGTCATCCGCCGCCTTGGGGACTTGAACTACGAGGTGCTCCCCGACGGAACCCGACCATCAGGACGCCGCCAGCCACGACCCGAAGTCGTCCACGTCGTTCGACTCAAGCCGTTCTACGCACGATAGGATTGCGATACTGCATGTTTATTTCGTTTCACCGTAAATTTTTTAGCCATTTCTGTTTTCCTTTCACGTTGCATCGGGACGATGCACTTTTAAAAGGGGGGATAATGCCGCCCGCAGAGCCGAGAAAGCAACGCTCGGTCACGGTCGTCTAGAAGATTCCCATTCATTCTCGCACTAATTGTAACTTTCCCTTTGCTTTGTTGTTCTCGAAAGTGCCAGTTCATCCTCGCCCCGAGCGCGCGACGCTGAGCATGAAAAGTATATAATACGTAGGGGCAACAGAAATGCAGCTGTAATGAAAAATAGAGCACTTTGGAATTACAACAGATATGAGGTGGTGAGAGAGATATAGAAAGGAGTCATGGTGCCTGGCTTGACTTTTGGAAACGCAGTGCTACGGATGAAATCCGAAGTGATGCAAGACTAAAAATAAAACAGCGCGGAGTAGGTGGGCTGGCTTTGGGGGCACATTGCAGAACCCCAAACCAGGGAGTACAAGGAGGGCGTCATTTGAGGGCAGGGAAGTTGTGAGCAAGATATAATTTGAGGATCGGTTGAGGCAAATGGATGGGGAACAATGGGCACGAAAGGTTTTCAGCTATTTATACATGAGGAGTATAGACACAAAGTGGAGACAGCGCACTAGGAAATTAAGAGGAAAGTTTTTAGGCTATAGTGGAGTTACGGAAGAGCAGGTCTTAGTTAAGAAGAGAGTTAAGGCCACAGAAAGAGATCGGTGGCTAGAGGGAATGCAGACAAAGACGGCTCTGGAAAGCTATAGATTAAGCAAAACAGGTATTGCCAAAGAAAGCATTTATGACCATTCTAGGGGAAGCTCATTGTTGTTTGAGGAAAGGACAGGTGTTTTGCGAACTAGAGCATACAGAGCGAAGTAAAAGGAGATGGATACAGTGTGCGCTGCTTGTGGAGAGGAGGACGAGACGGCTGAGGACAAGATACTCTACTGTAAAGGGCTTCACCATATGCCTACCGAAGACAACCGGTGGGGACTTGGGACCAGCCAAGCTGTGCTAACAGCTTTTTTCCGAAGCCGCCCTCGAACCCGTACTTTGTTGGAAAATAAACTCCTATTATTATTATAACATCGATTTAATAAAGCCATTGGGTTTTAGAGACAGCGAAGGAAAAGTGGATTTCAAGAAAGTAGAGATTACCAAGCAATGATTAAGTGAATGGTGGCAGAAAGCGAGAGAAAAATAGGTATTTTCTTATTAACTGATGGCGAGGGGGTTTTATAGCCTCACTTTCTTTTCAGTGCGGAGTGAATATAGTTTTCACATTTAAATATTCTAAGCTTAAATGGTAAAACAAAATGGCTAGGTGGCGTAAGCTACCGCCCGATCAAAAGGGCTCAGCCGTATTCATCCATCCATCCATCCATCCAAAAGGAGAAAAAGTAATAAAACATTCAGTACTTGGTCTAGACGAGAAATGCTGAGATGGCATGAAAGCTGGTGCATAGTGTCAAAGCAGAATCAATGCATACCCAGAAAATCTAAGAGAAAAATAAACGCTTTTTTAACGATTTCATGTCGCTTCTAAGTTGTGGCTTATAATCACTCGCCGCTTTTCCAGGTCGAGATGGCGGCGTCAGGTACGATCCTATCATTTTTATGCCCCTGGGCGTATTCTCAATAAAGCGGACATCAAAAAAGAACCATGGCAACGCTCGCGCAGTTCAATAAGCACCATTTATTTTCTAATTGGCACCTAAGTGGGTAGTGCTGAAAAACGAAAAATAAACGCGTAACTTCTACAACGAGAGCAACCTATTGGGTCTACCGTCGGGAACGACAGGGGGATCCAATCAACTCAATAATTCAAGTTCATGGTACGAGGGTACATGGAGCGCAGTTATGTATAAGGGAAATATTGAGTTACGTCGGATATGCTTCATGCCAAGTGTCATTTTCGTAATTCTGTGCCGACTCGCATCGCTGTGAGAAAGGTGTTCTTAGACACGAACACTAAAGTCATTTTTTAATTATCATCACAAGTTTTCAATTCAGGTGGCAGTCCAAAGACGAAATAGTTAATTCCTGGGAGACATGTCAGCTGTGGAATGTTCTATCCAATTCACACGCAGTCTTTTCAAGCCAGAGGACGTTTTCTTGGTGACGTTCATCACAGCAACTTTACTGCCAAGAGGAGTAATCGCAGGCAAGCCGCGTGAGGTGGTGACCTACAACTCCTTCATTTTATCGGAATTATTCGACTAGTTCTTGTCATCATTCAACCCAGAAAACAGGCACCTGGACATATCCGTGCAGCCGCAGTGCCTCGTAGAAAACGCGACGATGTTCACGACGTTTTTGAAACCTTTGTTATTTACAGTGACACTCTGCACTGACGGAACAGTTCAGTCTCACTCATGCGGTGGTGACCTTGGCCGCGCCTTTAGACAAAGATACATTAAAATAATTTACTTTGTATATTATAATTTTCTTTTGAGAGATTTATCCCTAATTATTATGAACAATAATTACATGACAGTGCTAAAAGTAGCTGAAGGAGTGACGTTGGAACCCAGATTGCGTGGTTCATACCGGAACGTTCCGCGTAAGTCAGAAATTTATAAAGCCAGTGGAATTTTCAAAATAACGCTGTCTAATGGCAGTGCACACATCCAAGACGAATTCCGTGTTCAGCCCTTGAAAACCATGCTGAGCGATCTAAAAAATAAAACTTTTTGCAGCAGAGAAACGTTGTGTCGTACTCGTTCGTATTTGCCACTAAATGTAGCAAATATGAACACGCATCTCTCCCAAAACGGCTGCCTCTTAATGGAAGTAAACTATTTGTATTTTGTGACAGAAAACATTATGCTGAGCACCCAGCCATCGAAGTTACCATTGAACTATTGAAACATTGCTTATCTGATCTCCAACTCAGCAAGTTCGATTTTACATGGCGTGAGAGAATATCCAGTTCAATAATAGCCATTTCCAAGGAACCCACAAGACTTCGTGGGAACGCCAAGGTTGTACAGTACATCACCCCGGTTGGTTTTTCTTTCTTTGTTCCAAGACCGGAACGCGTTTTGAAAGAAGCTGTTCTCGTGTTGCCGTTTTCACGGGAAGTATGTATTGGGCGGCTAATATCCTTTCTGCTTTTTGTCCTGATCCTTGTCTTGATCAACAAGGTTTTATACAAGAACAGGTAGGGCATGTTCACTTTCTTATTCCCTATTTTGGCATCGCATCTGCAACAGGGTGTTCGTTTTCACAGCGTGCTTCTTGGGACCAGTCGTCCCGACTTTTTGTTTGCCTCATCATGTTGATGCTTTTCATTATGTCAACAATTTTCAAAGGTCGGGTCAGGTCAATTCTTACTTCTTTGCCGTTCAAGAAAGAGCCTCTTAAGTTCGTCTCATTAGTAGATATTACGCAGAAAGACTATCGTATTCGTGTGTACGACCGGAGCGCTTCGAAGCTCTAAGAAGAGAGCTTATTGGAAGAGGTTACTTGAAGCTGTGCATCCTGTGCTGACGCACCTCACAGGACCCGAAATAAAGCGCTCACCTGTGTACCTGGACGACGTCAAGGACACTCTGAGTCATGGAGCTGAGATGGAACTCTGCATGAGGTTTGAGACACTGAGCAAATTCAAGACCGCATACCGCCGAGCGAACAATGCTATTCCCGTTCCGGAGGCAGTGCTTAGCCGAAGCGACCTTAGACCTTTATTTGTGATCTGGTGCTTCGGAATATTCTTGTCAGTGCTCGCGCTTTTTGGTGGGCTTAACTCTTACCCTTCAATGTGGAGGTGTTGTAGAAAGATCGTGGCTTTGTAATATCTGAAGTTTCCTCTACTTTATCGTGCATCTCAAAGGAAGGATGTTAAATCTGATGGACAAGGTCGCATATATGCTACATAATTGACCGAGCTTTATGCAGGGACCATTCAAGTTCGAACAACCTCGCGAGTATCAGGTATCTGATTGTATGCTGAAAACATTCATGAAATATATTTGGCATCCATCTGTCTACGTGATGAGCAAATAGTAACGTACTCTATTATAAATGTCAATACATTTGACGTCTATTGAGTGTGTGGTGTATTTCGTTGAACTGTTCACCACTCAGGCTCTTGAGTCTGAAAATCTACTAAACAAGGCGTGGAATGTTTTTCGTAGATGTGCTGTTAAACCCTTCGGACTCCTTACACTCCCTTAGTGGCTAGGTAGTGTCGTGAGACCCTGTCATGTAACTTCCATCGACAGTGTTTGGCGATTCACTTTCTGAACATTCACGTCTACTGCATTTTTAACTTTTATTCTAATCCAAAGTACAAAGTCTGAACATTCGAAGATAAACGGTTTCTGAATAATATATGCCTTTTGATATGGCTTTTAAACACATGCCCATTTTATTACCGCAAGGATGGTTGCTTCTTGTGCGAATGCATATGCGTTACAAATGCACGTTGGTGCACTGCGAAAACGACCATTTTAAGAGCGTGTTTGAAGAAAATTTGCGGTTGTTTTTAAAGCACATGTAAAGTCCTTGCGGACACTATGCATACCTTGTGAAATAAAGAAAAGTATTTGCTTGGACGGAGGTTTACTCCCTTTCTTGTTCGAGTGTCAGTCAAGTTATTTTGGGAATATCACGTATATTGACAATTTTATCTCTGTACTGGTCGTTCTAACGCTCCTCTGCATAAAGCTACTGTACGCACCTTTCCAGTGGCAGTCTTAAATCAGAAGATTTACAGTGCTCGTCCAGAGTATTGAGAGTGCATGTCATTGCTTTCGGACTGCATTGGGCTGCGGGTTTTCTCCTTAGCGAGCTGTGGCAACCTGCGTAGCCGCAATAAACGATATGCGGAATGCAAAGAAGACATTTGCTAGTGTGCTCCCGGCTTAGCCTCGGACCTCATGGCATAGAGGGAGAGAGGTGCTCGCTACCTCCGATCGGGGCGTCTGCTGCCTGCCTGCGCGCATTGCATCTGGTCGCGATTGCATGCGGTTGTGCAATCGTTCAACAATCTTGACACCGGAGGTCTGAGTCCGTATGTTTCCCGCTACCTCCACCCTGAGAAGTCATTTTCGGTCCTAAGCGCTATTCACGATGCTAAACCAGAAGGCACAAAAAAAAACGTATGTGTCCGGTAGCGGCATCGGAGTCATAGTGCGCCCTCAGGATGGCATAAACGTTACGCTCTGTGTATGGTTACTGCTACGCTGGGCTTTTTAGAGCGTGTACGGCCTCGAATGGCGCATGCGTTTGGAGTATGTGCATGTGCTCATGCAAGAGTAATTTTTAGTGCGTACCTTTTGTGTGTGTGTGTGTGTGTGTGTGTGTGTGTGTGTGTGTGTGCGCGTGCGTGCGTGTGTGTGTGTGTGTGTGTGCGTGTGTGTGTGCGTGTGTGTGTGTGTGTGTGTGTGTGTGTGTGTGTGTGTGTGTGTGTGTGGCTTTGACTGAGGAGCGCAAATTTTCACTGGGTTCCGACACTTCATCAATCGGGTTAGTCCTAGCTTTTCTCAATATTTAGTACATCCGCGTGGTTTTAAAAACATATTTCACAATTGTTGTTTCTCGACGAGTATGACCTCCGCTTCTATTTTTACTGCAGAAGAATGCGGTGAGATTTTTCGTCGCTGTGAAATCGTGAAGTGTTGAGGACGACGTTGTCCCCGGACAGCGTGTCGCTTTTTTTTTCTATTGTAACCGGCAGGTATAATATCAAGAACTAAAAATAAATAAAGCCTGTGTCTATCAAAAGTTGTCTTTCTGCTTACAGGTATTCCAGTAAACTACAGCGCAACGTTCATAAGAAAAGCCCAACAGACCAAGCTTAAACAACGCGACGCTTGTTTTGGTGCCATGGCGAAACAGTTATTGGCAGCGGAGAGGCTGTTCTCACAATGCCGACTGCTATTTTCCTTGGAAGTACCCTGCACTCGTCCCCCAAGCAGCACATTACGACCGGCTCAGGCTAGAGCCAGACTGGGCTGCCGGGGAAGTTTCACTGGGCCTAGATTGTTTTGCCCTATGGCGCTAGGCAACCCCATCCTGGTATGCCAGTCTGGCGACCACTGGCAGTTCTCTGTGTAGCCATGGACTGGCTCACCGCTGGAATTATGGCCTGGGCCAGGCGGGCAGCTCAGTGGTACCCCAAGCTTGGCTCTTTATTGTATATACAGCATGGGCCAGGTTAGTGGCCGGGTGGTCAGCCAAGCTTGGCAAGACAATAGAAATTCACCATGCAGTTAAACCAGTTTAACTGGTCATATTGACAACACAGGTCGTAAATTAATAAAATTCAATTTATTTCCAAAAACTACATACTGTAGGCCGCAAAAATCAACATAAAAACATATTTACAATGCAAAAAAAATTGTCATGATAATATTCATGTGTCCCAGGCGGTTGGCGACATTCTCCACATCTTCTGAAGTGTCGGGGTTCCGGTGGTGGCTGACATAGTACCCCAAGGCATCTGAAATAAGAATAAACATCAGTAATTAGAACCACGGCAGATTTATTTGCACCCGTCTGTTCTAAAACGGTATGTAACTAATGCCACGAATAAAAAATATGCACTATCATAAACAGTATGAGAGGGAATATGGAAGCGTGTGCCAATCGCACATGTGGTGCCAGTGTCGCGGCAATTAAGTATAAACCGCTTGTAAGCGATTTGACGAGCGACGAGACAAGCGAAAACGATCCGCTTCACTGTCGTTCGGTCACTCGCGCGACGCGGCAAACCGCATGAAAGCGACGGGAGCAAGCAACCAAGGCGATGAGCTTACATGCGGTTCAGCCTTTACGCAAAGCAACTCCTAGGAATTAAAAGATCCTGCTGTTGTTACCCCCTTCCTGCCTCCCCGGTCTGTCGTCCGCTATGCAACTCTCAACCACTGTGGTAGTGGATCTCTGAAGCTGAATGTACAGAGCACGACACTGTTAGCGCGAACAAGCGACCGCCGGTTTTTTCAGTTTTTTTGTTTGAAACCAAGGGATGTCATCCAAGTTATTATTGCTACGGAAAGAGCTCATTTAGTTCTATAATGTAAGAGATAAAATTTCGTGCTCGCTAATACTATTTAGAAGTAAGATGCGAAAAGGCGCCGATGTCGTGTTCGTGCTAACAGTGTCGCGATATGTACTACACTGGCAGTTGTATTACTAGCGTAGCTGTGCCAAATTGGGTTGCAGAAAGGTTCAGTTTCACATGCACCTGATTATGAAAATGAAACCAAATGGTCGAGCCTGCTTACCTGGCTCGCTGGCGCGGAGACAGAGACAGCCATTGCCCGCGCTGCAATGAGGACGAAGCGAAATCCGAACGCGCCGTTCTGGGATGCAGCCATTTCGCCCACGAGCGAGTGGAACTCAGGCGGAGGACGTCATCAGCCACAGGAACCATCGGCAGAGGCAGCACTCAAGGCACCGGCAAGCTATCTTATACAAACACAGCAACTTGCCACCTCCCCAAGCAGCAGTGCGAACAAAGACCAAAGTTCGCGCCACTAAAGCCCGATCTGTTTTTTTTTTTTTTGGTTTTCGGAATTGCTGCTGCTGCCGAGTCAGAACTGGCGCATCGAGGGGACACAAGGGCCGCGCTGATTGGCCCGCGCGCTCCCTGTCCTGGCACGTGAGCAGCTCTCCTCTTTCAAGGCATCCGCGCTGCGCGCGAGGGCACTGCATCATCTCCGGTCCCGGGGCACTGGCCCATTCCAGGGGCCTGATTCATCTGTGGGTGCGGGATTTTCCCCGCGCTTTTCCAACATCACGTGGGAGGCTCCCCGCCTCGGGCAGTTGGGCTGGAAGCGTATTCTCCGTGCAAGCCATGGTAGATAAAGGCCGCGGTAAAAAGCGGGAAAGTTATAAAGTTCGAGTTTGACCAATTTTGACAGTTTGATTTCCAATTTGTCAGGTACAATTCCACTACAACCCTGCAGTTCATTTCGGGTTTGGCCTGTTCATATTCAAACTGTTTTCAAATTGTTTTTTTTTTCAATGGGGAAAACGTTTTTTTTATGTCTCTAACTAAAACAGACTTCTTGCACTGAAACGTCGCTTTCTAGTGCGAGGGCTCGTGCCACAAAGCAGCAAAAATATGTTAAGAGAACGCTCATACGAATTTTAAAAAAAAGTTAAAAAAGTTAAACGAACTATAAAGTAACAGTGGCTTTCAGCGGGCATTGTGGGTCCAATAAAATACGAGCTTGAGCCACGGAACATTGCATAGCGGCAATTCCCTGCCATTCCTTGGGTCACCCTATCTTCGATCTGGCAACATGCCCGAACACTGGCTGTGTCTTGTTTTGAGTGGACCAGGGAATTCCTACGAACCACCATGGAACCTCAAAGCTTGGCAGAGGCATTGCTACCTTGGCCATCTCTGACCGAGGAAAATCAATAAACAGCCAGGGTACATCAAATACTGGCAGCGGCCTGTTAACCCTGGCCATCAATGACCAAGGAAATTGATTGGTCAACCAGGAAAGACGCTCCCTGGCAGTTCCGTGGCTTTCTGGAGCAAGGAAAGACTGTGAAACGCCAGGCTAGCATACAGACGTAAATGACTAGGCAGTCGTGGCCAATCTATCACAGCTAAGTGCCAATCCTGGCCCCAGCTAAACCAAGCAAGTGTGCTACCTGGGAGGCCTGGTCGAGTGTACATGGGGTCGTAGCCGCTAATGACAGTCATAGCTAAAACACTTGACGTAAATGTTTCCATCGGCCACAAGTGTGCACCACGATGCTGATTTTATGCGAATGAGAATTGTATTGCAGAGTCCGAGCAAGACCAAAGGCGAGTGTTTCTTGGCTTGCGATTAAAAACGAGGCTTAGTAAAATATCCATCAATTGACTGGCCGGAAAATGTTCAGAATTAAAAATTTTGAGTTAACGTAAGAGGCCATAAGAAATCGGTCATAGGTGGACGAAATTCGGATATAGTTTCTAACTACTTACGGCATATTTTACTGATATATCCCCGGAATATATCGGATATTCGAATATTTATGCAATCAATGCAGGAAGTTACTACCCGTCCTACCATGAGCTCTTTTCTAGCTGGACGGGTGATAGTATTTTCAACGTCATATTCTGATAGTAGTGTAAAATAATCGCAGACTATCAATTTATATTGTTTTAGAGTATCAATCTCTTAATCGCCTGCAATGCAAAATTGCCCTTCCGATCGAAACATGCTCAGCACGACATCTACTTCCGTAAGACAAAGCGAAATGTTTTCTTAAGGAAGCCTGTAGACCGCTAGCGAAAATATGTTGAATGCAGACAGAGAAATGTGAAAAACTAATGACTCAGCATGAGCCAGAGATATGCTCTGACTAGAAAATAGCCGCTTATTTTTAACGTTTATTAGATACCACCCCTTCTACTATGGTGACGGGCGTGAAAGGACTCCTTTGAACCATTTAAAATAAATTGATTGCTTTGTAAAGATGAAAGACCAATTTTTGTTAAAACTAAAATATCTACAGACACGTTGAGGTTACTTCTTAGAGCACGGAACTCGTCCCATTGTTTACGCAGGCATTTCATATTGCCGCGTGCATGATCGAGAAGATATGCTTCTCCGTTAATCTAGAAGATTATAGTGTACTCTTACCCCGAGCGTAAAACAGGAGGCCAGATTACCGTGCCTAGTCAGCCTCTCCCTTGCTCTTTCCCGAACATTCTATGCCGAATATTCGAGATGCCGAGCATAGTAGTTAAAGGGCCGATCCACGTACTGCCGATTCATTCACCGATTTTTTGTCGCGATAGCCAGCTGTTACGCCGACGTACCGTTACTTGCAGCGTCCGTCGTTGACGCTCGCTGTTGAATTCTCGACGTGAGTTCTTTTTCGTTTCTCGCACATGTTCGCCCGCATTAAATTTTTTGTTCGTTACGTTTTCTTCTGCCTTATCGTCTGTCATTCGTGACGTTCTGGTGGAGGGGAGGGGTAGTTCTTCAGACAGGCAGACTCCAACTGCTCCTGGGAAGAGGAACTGGCGTCGCACACGGTATTGCGGACTTCCAAGAAGGCCATGCATCTGTTCTCTAGACGAACTTCGGCTTGAGTCGCCGCACCTTGTGGTCTTTTTGCCTTGGTGCATAGCCAACCGGGAGGAATAACACGGAGCCAATTGTTTCAAGAACAAGAAACTACAAGTAATGCTATCAGGACGAGAGCGAGAACGGTTAATACACTAACATTGTTATAACTGCTCGGTGGTAATCGGCACACTGTCCCTTCCGCCGCTTCTGCCTCGCCTTATCTAGGCAAGCGGCACGAGGTGCGCGCAGCTGGCTGCTTGCCGCCACCTCGCGGACGAATAATGGCAGCGATTTTCGGGGACATCTTGGCCATCATTCGCATTACCCCTAACGGGCATTGCAGATCGCATTGCTTGTTACGTCCAGGGACTGTAACGGGCAATGCGATCTGCTCCTAAGGACCGTAACGGTCGCCGGCGAGTGGCTGTATGGTAAACTGACCACAGTGGCGCCCAAGCGTGGTATGCTACCCACTCGCAGTAATTTTACGGGGCTTGGTTTCTTCTTCCAGTTACATGTTTCCCATTCCCCGTTTTAGAGCGCAGCTCTTGGGCGCACATTTCCGGCTTGAGCGGCGTCGCCGTCGGCATAACCGCGCGGTGCATTATGGGAAATGTCCCATAATGCACAGCGCGGGAAGGAGGAGGAGGTAGGAGGAGGAGGGGGAGGAGGAGAGAGAAAAGGAAGGAGGAGGGGGAGGGGAGGAGGGAGGAGGGGTATATTCTCCCCTCAGTACCCTTCCTTCCGTCTCCTCAAGAGCTGTGCTCCAATTCGGCGTTACAGGGTGTTGTAAACGTCTTTAATTTGTTCCTACCATCGTTCTATGCTTCCGTCACGTCCGCGTTTGTTGTATTGTCGTGATTCTGACTGTTTGTTTCGTGACCGCGGCAATCGTTTTGCGCGCTTGTGTTAGTTTTTTTTGGGGGGGGGGAGATTTTTTTGTGCTTACAGCCAAGCTCACACTGGAGCAAGAAGCTGCAATGGTCGTAGCGGCACAAGTGAACGTGCTCACGAAGGCCACGGAGATGTGCGACTCCACGATGCAGCACCTTGCCCTCACGCCCGGCCAGCAGGAGACCCATCCAGGAGAACCCCGACCACACTTGACTGTTCTAGTCTACGCGAGTTACGACGACGTCAAGTCCGTGGTAGACTTCCTCAGCGAATTGCAGATGTTCCACCTTGCCACCGGTGCCTCGGAAGCCTTCATTGTGGACCGCATTGTCCCGCTGGCATTGCAAGCCAGCGCCAGGTGCTGGCTGGGGTCACAAGCCGCGTCACCAGCCTGGCGGACTTTCAGACGAGGCTTCGAGAAGAGTTACTATCTGCCGGATACGCAACGCAGTATCTCCGAGAGCTCGAGGCAAGGTCGCAGCACCCGTAAAAAATTCTGGTCCGGTACGTTCGGGTCATGGAAGAGCTCTTTCAGAGCGCGGGCCAGAATACACCGGAGTCCGGCAGAGCAGCTCAGGTCAGAACACAGTGTCACCCAAGATACCACGTTGACCTCATCAACTGCACCTTTGAGACATTTGAAGAGCTAGCCCGTGGGGGGGGGGGGGGCGTTCCCCTCATCGAGGACGCTTTTCATTTCAAGCGGAACTACGTGCTGCCGCCACCAACCAAGTACGCGCTCGAGCCAGCATGCGCATGGCGGGGACCCAAGGCCTCCCCGCAAGTGGACTGTCCGAACGAGAACTCCCTTCCCCACCACTTCAACTAGGAGAGTTGGCGTGACATGCGCATAGCATTCTCCCGCGCGGAATAAGCAGATGTTCGTCTAACTCTCATTGAGAGGTTTCCGGAGGTCACAGCGGGGCGTGTAAGGGCCCCGGATGGGGGTCGCCACGACAGGTAGGAGATCGTTGGCCGCACGCTACCGGAAGCTTGGGCCCAACGGAGATAACCATTCAAGCGAACCATCCTCATCATTCTGCTCCTGCAAGTTTTGGCAAAAACTGGCACGCTGCGGTCAAAATCCCGCAGCCATGCAGCATTGACCACCGCCGCAACGGAACAAGCCCTCCCCTAAATAACCGGTTGCAAGCCTGGTGGAGGCTCTACTGTAGTGGTTCTTTACGCGATCACTGGAGGCGGTCCGACGGGCACCTTGGTGCGGGTGGCCTAAGCACGCAACTGTTATTGGACTGCTGCTACGAGTGCGAGCACCCCGGCCATCATCAATACCAGTGTCTAAGACTTCTGGACACTACAAACAAGAGGTGGCACGAGACGGCGGCAAAGAGCCGAAAGCAGAACAACCAGGAAAACTGCCACGGCCGGTGATGCTGAATTCAGACAGGCGCTCGCCGACAGCCGTTACAGTCCCTGGGAGCAGATCGCATTGCCTGTCCCTCGCGACCTGCTCCCAGGGACTGTAACGGCCGTCGGCGTGTGGCTGTCTAACAAACCGACCACAATGGCGCCCAACGTGGGTCGGGGCCCGTTGGCGGAGGAGGTCCGGCCGGCGACGCTGGATCTGCGCGATGGCCCACTCCATGTAGCGCTCTCCCGGCCTGTTGATCCAGGCAATGCGATCGGCGGGCAGGGACTGTAACGGCCGCTCAGCGACATTTGACCTGAACCACGACAATATTGGCCAATATTGTCGTGGTTCAGGTCAAATGTCTGAGTGAAATAGGAGAGTGCACAGATCGACGGTATAAATCAATTTATATAAAACAGCGATATACGTAAATAAAAAACGAGGACTAATGCCTAAGTATTTACACATGTACAGTTAGAAATGTCTTGAACTCTCACGTCCCTCTTTAGGTCGTTGACATCAGGCGCTGGGGTCGCCAGTGTCCGTTGAAACTTGACGATGTGTTGTCGACGAAATCCGATGCTTTGTACCAGGGGTCGCTGCCGAGGTAGCTCCGGGCTCTGTTGGAGGTGTCCCAAGTTATGCCGAGAAATTATCCGCAGGGTACCAGGGTTCACTGCCGTGATACTTTATGTCCCTGTAGAGGGCTGCGGGTCCGAGTAACGGTGGAGTCGGCATGCGTCTGCGGTTCACGGCCGAGGGATGCAGCTTTCTCGAGTCACCGTCAAATCCGTCTGCATCTGCGGGTCATGGCCGAGGTATGCAGCGTTCTCGGGGCACCGTCGAATCCGTCCCCTGCTCGAGCCAGATCTCCTCGAGCTTCTTCTTTTCTTCCTCTTCACTTTTTACCGCCTGGCCTGGCACCTCTTCCTTCCTCTTCTTTTTTCACCGCGTAACGTGACAGTGGCTCTCTTGTTTCACTGTCACCGGCAGTGGTAGTTTCCCTTCTTGTTCTGGTTCCGGCCCTTTACCACCGTCTCGTGCCGCCTCTTGTTCGTAGTGTCCAGAAGTCTTCGACACTGGTTTCGTTAATGGCCGGGCTGCTCGCACTCGTGGCAGCAGTCCGACGACAGCTGCCTGCTTAGGCCACCCGCACCGAGGTGCACGTCGGACCGCCTCCAGTGACCGGGAACCATAAAAATCGGGCTCGCACACTCTCCCCCCCCCTTTACTCTCGGGCATGTCGATGACAATGTGGTCCTGGTGGGGTGGGGCGCGCTGAAGCAGGAGGTCCAACCGGCGGCGCTGGATCAGCGTGATGACCCGCTCCAGGTGTCGCTCCCTCAGCTTGTTGATCCGGGCAATGCGATCGGCCTCCGCCGTCTCTTCATGCAGCTGGCCGCGTATGTGGGCCGGTCCCCACATCTCCAATACCCCGAAGAGTGTGCAGTGGAGGCGCAGTTCCTCGGCTGTAAACTGCGCAGCCGGCTCTGTGGGGTGGCGGTCCTTGAGGGTACGACCGCGGAGCGGCTCCGGGATGTTCGCTGGAGGACAGCCGTTCTCGGGGCGGGGCTGCTCTCTCCAGCGCAGATCCGGTGCCCAGCCGAGCGATGTGTCCCCTCCAGGACCGTTTAAGTGGCCGCGGTGCGCTGCTGGGGTCGTCAGCAGTGGTTGCACAAGCCAGTTCCGCCGGCCTGTCCTGCTGTAGGTTTACATGGCCGCCATGACTCTGATGCGTGGCCATGGTTCGTTGTCGTCCTCGACGACGCAAATTTCCGCGAGCCCGAGCTCCCTGCCGTTCTGACGGTGGGGTATGGTACCTGTTGTGGCCGCGAGCAATATTTGTGAAATAAGAGAGAGGGCAAGGTAGGTTCTTAGTTGTGAGCGAAGTCTTGCTTCTACACCCTAGGCGAAAAGTTCGAAATAGCGGATCCGAGGTGGGCACACAATCTTCTCCCCCTCTCTTGAAAAGGGAGCAGATCCGTGGAAGTAGAAAACTACGCCCGAAATGTGAGAGAGGCGAAGCGGAAAAGACATAAAAAAGGGTTCCTCTCTCTTCGGTGTTACCGACGACTTAGGTTATACCGCCGCCGTGGTGGAGACGAGGGGTCTCCGGAACGAGACTGGCGTCAGTGTCGTTCGTCCTGCGAGAAATCTTCGTCTTCTGCTTGAAGAAATCATTAAAGGTCGGTGACATGAACAGGTCCGGTTTCTTCACTCGACATGCAGTGAACTAGTTTGTAAGTGAGTGGTGAGCACTTTTCAGGAACGCGAAACGGACCTTCCCACCTGTTTGCGATTGAGGCTGCGAAGCCTCGTGCGTCGTCACTCAGTGGGTGAGTACGCCGGAGTACAAAATCTCCCACATCGAACTGCAGGTCACGTGGCCCCTGGTTCTAATGTTCTGCCTGCTGCACTCGGGTGATGTCGAGATTTTCTCGGGTTTCTCAAAGTTTGTCAGAGAAGCTCTTTCGCAGGTCCTCTGCGAACTTCACGTAGTGGCGAAGCCTTCCCCCAGACTCTGTAGAAAGGAGACTGTTCAAAAGCGGAAACAAGAGCTTCTTGCCGAAATTCAATTTGGCAAGAGTGAGACCTGTTGACCGATTAGTGATCGTTCGGGTTGCGAATGCCAGCTGCGGAAGTTTCGCGTCCCAGTCTTTGTGGCGCTCTGTTTAGGCCACTAACATCATTTTATAAGGTTCCTATTTAACCTTTCCGTGATGTTTGCTTTTGGGTGGTATGGGGAAGTTCTTTTTTGTTTAATTTCCAGCACCACCCTGGCGTCCCGGAACACCTTACTCGTTTGGTAGGCAGCGTTATCGCTCACGAGTGGTGTTGAAAAGCCGAACCTAGCGAATATTTCAAGCAGGCATTCCCAGATTTTTTTACGAATCTAGCTTTCGCAAAGAAATTAACTCAACCCACTTTGTGAAGTGGTCGGTTACCACGAACAAGTACTGATTGCCGCAGGGAATACGTGGGAAGGGCCCATGACGTCACAGCAACAAATCTCCAAAGTCCCTGGCTCATGATTGGTTGCATAAGACCGGGGGGCTGACCATCACGTGGTTTTGCCTTCTGGCACACCGAGCAGCTACGAGCGTATCGGAGCACATCCTGCCTCATGCCTGGCCAGGTAGCAATTTGGGATACCTTTTCGTAAGTTTTGATCCCACTGCTCTGTCCTGCCAAGGCAGAGTCATGCATGTATCGAATGAAGAGCATACATAGCTTGCGCGGCATCCGGGTCCGGAACGCCGAACCATTCAGATTGTTGTCGGCCTGAGGGATGTAGCGCAGCAGAAGGCCGTCGTCGCTCATCAAGTAGAGTTCGAACTCCTTGTCACTTGGGAGGTCGACTGGGCCGCTTGCTGCAAGCCAAGCGGACACGCGTTGGCAAAGTCCGTCATTCAGCTGCGCCTTGCGAAGCTCCTCGTGTCTCACCAATGAACGCCACCATGAATCTGGTGATCCTCGTGACGTGGCCGTGACGGTCACCAAGCCATGGTTATCATGCGAGTGTTCCTCGGGAAGTGGAGCACGAGAGAGCGCATCAGCAACTTTGTTGGTTGGTCCCGGGTGGTACACGATGGAGTACTCGTAGTGTTGTAACGTAAGCGCTCAACGAGCAAGATGTCCAGCTGGATTCTTATAGTCTTCTTAGCCATGAGAGCGCTATATGATCAGATTGAATCTGGAATGTTGCGCCATCTAGGTACATGTGGAAGCGCTTCACAGCATGAATGATGACGAGACATTCACGTTCTGCGACACTGTAGTTGCGCTCAACTGAAGTTAGTGTGTGGCTCGTGAAAGCAACTGGCCGAAGTACATCGTTATAATCCTGCAGCAAGACAGCATACTGGCCACCGTTGCTTGCATCTGTATGCAGAGAAAACCGCTTGTTCAAGTCTGGGAGCTGTAAACAAGCGTTGTGAGACAAGGGTTTTGAAAAGGCAGCGAATGCGCATTGTTGTTGTTCGGCCCAACACCACTTTACGCCTTTTTTATAAGGTGATTGTGCAGTTGGGATATCTCGGAACAGTGTGTAATGAAATCCCAATAGAACGCAATCATTACGAGGTATTTTTGTAGGTACTTTACGTCATGTGGGCTTGGGTATTCCGTTAGCTCGCTCAACTTATCTTAGTTTGGGGTGGAGCGTGCCGTTATACCACAACGAATTCTAAGGAGGTTACTCTTCGGCGCGGCCAACTGAACTTTTCTATGGTGAATCGTGAGACCAGCATGAAGCATTCGCTCAAGTACGATGCGAAGGTGTTCGACATGCCCCTCGATAGTTATCGAGAAAACAACCACATATCCATGTATGCCATGGCAAAGTCGTACTTCGAGTTCTCCAGTATATCATCCATCAGGCGTTGAAAACTGGCTGGAGAGTTAGACAAGCCAAAGGGCAATCGAGTAAACTCAAACAACCCTCTGTGGCAGATGAAGGCCGTTTTTGGAACGTCTAATGGGTGAATCTTGATTTGAAAAAACCCGCGACTGCAATCCAGCGTTGTAAACACGGTCGCGTTACCAAGGGCGTACATCACAGAGGAAATGGTGGGGAAAGGCTAGCTGTCCCGTACGGACACGTCGTTAGGTCGCCTGCAATTCACACGGAGTCTGGCTGTTCGATCATTTTTCAGAGCGAGAACAACGGGGATTGCCCAAGGGCTCTTCGACTCACGAACAGAACCGGTGTCGATCATCTCCTCGAGCGCCGCATCTAGGAGTGCCCTTTTGTGGACGCTGATCACTCGAGGGTTTCACCTCCGGGGCCGGGCGTCACCGGTTCAATGCGCACTCTAAGAAAAAATGGAGGAAAAAAGTAGCAACGGCGCGTCTTCCTCCCTTCTACTGACGCGCCCCCAAGCGGACACGAGAAGAAGGGAGGAACGAGACGTTTTCCTCCTTCTCCAGGCAGACGGGAGAAAGCTTTCGCCCTCCCGACGCATCTTCTTTCGGTTTCGTTTTTCGAGCAGGTCGCGCACGTTGTTTAATAAATGCTGTTGAGTTGATTGAGCTTCAGCGGCAGCGAAGGCCGCCTGTAATTCCGTCTTCTAGTCCAAACGTGCGGAACATTTCGGTTGCATTGACGTTTTTATCATTAATATTTTATCAAACGAGCAAACGAAGCCGCTAGAAACAGCGAAGTTCAGGAGCAGTGCCAGCAGCGCCACGTACACTGGGTAAGATGACCGTAAACCACGCGGAACTGTTTCGACGTTATGGAAATCGCAGGAACTGCGTCCAAGACAGGCAGGTTTTGCTGCCGGCTGCCTGGGTGCCTTCCGTGCTGAGTTCGGTTCTGTTTTCCGATGCCGAGTGCAACCGGCGTTCAACGTGCTTCTGTATTTGTGCGTGTCAGCAACATAGCAGCAACATCGTGATGGCAGTGTTGTGGGTTGTGAACAGAAGACTGGAATTATCGCCGATATGACCGTGTGTTCGCGTATCAGCAGTGTAACAACAAGATGAGGTGACGTAAACTGTCGGGCATTGATGCTGCTGGTCGGGCCGTGATCGGAGGGGGCGGGGTGCCGCAGGTTGACATTCCGCTCTACATTAAAACGTTTAATACCACTTGAGGGATTAGGTGCAATCGATCAACGTGCGGATAGTCATGTTGGAACGCTGGTCTGAACAGTAAGCTCCTAACATACAGTGGCCAATGTGACTGTCGGTTGTCTTGTCCCCGAGAGCGATTGCTCTCTGAGGAAAGGACTGAACAGTACGAAATCATGACGGAAAGAACGTATATTTACATGTTGGAATTTTAGCATTGAAAAAGAATAGTAGGTAAAATCGAAAAAAAAAGCTACCCATTATTTTGCTGATTAAATATACTACGGTTCCTGGAGAAACTGCCCTCCAAGTGGCGCGCTGGGATGACCGCTAGAATTTTTCGTGCTCGCCACGGAGTAGCTCCGTACACTTAACACCTGCCGCAAGTCGCGGCTTTGAATGCATTCAAGTTGATCGAAAAGCGATTTCTCAGCCTGTGAAGCATCACTTCCAGCTGAGTGAATATCCGCTCTACAGAGATTAATTCAAGACAGCAATTGCAACCGTGCGCGAACAGCACAAATAGAAAAACAAACACTACATTAGAAATACAGGCTACGACTTGCCGTGCGGCGAAACAAACTCATGGCTTCGAACCGCATTGGAGCGGCTTGATTTATTGGCTTTCAAATAATTACGGCATGATTGAGCGTTTGCTTTTCAATAAGAGATTCATCCCCTGAGCCATTAAAAATACTCTCAGATGTATGACATTGCTGGAAAAAAATCAACGTGCTGGGTATATTTTTATTGCTTATTCAGTCACCGAGAAATTCTGTACGTTCAAAACGACCAGTATAAAAGACGGAAACGCGGAGCTCGGGTGTAGTGTGCGGGTCAGTGTGCCGTTGTATTGATGTTTGTATGTGCAATGTATGTGTATGCTCTCAATGTATGTTCACCTGATGCTTGTAGTATGCGTGATGTGTGTATAGTGGAGGTTCCCGAAGGTCCCGCAGCGGAATGGTGGCCTGAGGAAATAAAAATGTTTTTGTAGAACATGAATTGGACAGTACCTAGCGCCACCTAGCCTAGCTACTTGCAATTACTCTGCTTGACCCTGCCATCTGGTGGCAAGCGATTTAACCTTCTTTCACGCTACGCGATAAACAGCGGCTTCGAGTTTGTTCTTTTGAGAGCGGCTTTTGGTTTCGCGGATTGGTTTGCCATTCCTCCGTGATATGCGGTTGACGAGGGAATTGTGACTCGAGAAACAGCAAAGGTAAGACGTGAAGTGCGCGAAGTAACTGGGTATCGGTTGTCTCCGATTAACATCGCAGTGCTGTCGACGAGAAGACTGAGTAACTGCTTTCGAAACGCAAGTTTCTGTACCTGTGGGGGAATCTGGCTTCGGAAATAAACACAGTTCGCGGAAAGCTCGTGTTACGCTTTTATTTGCTGCTCCTCTCGTCCCGTACAAGAGACGTAGCGTCCTCGGTAAGCCTTATTGAGCTCGATTTGCTCGATTCAGGGCCGCCATAATGAGATGCAGGCGACGGAGGAACTAGTTGCTCCCCTGCTTCAGGGACGAAAGTTTCTCCCTTTCTGAAGGAACATAGGTTACAAGACCGTTCCTCCCCTAAGGGAGGACTATCGATACCCTTTTTTCTAAGAGTGCGGTGCAGCAGGATGTCAGTCTTTCCAGGCGGTTTTGTGAACATCGGTGAAAAAGACTGCAGAACGGCTTGAAGCTCCTCATTCTGCTGGCTGCTTGCAGGGCACTTTCGCTACGATTCTCGAACGTAGCGAGAATCGTAGCGGAAGCCGGTATCCTCCGCCAGAAAAGTCGGGTGTCATGCTTGCGCCTGCAGTGAAACCCCGGCCCAGGATCACGGTTTCAGAGACCGGATTCACAATTGGGGCGTAAAAAAGGGCGTGTAAGGGGCGTACATATTCAGCACACCTTCAATGTAAGAAGCGTGTGTTTCCTAGCTCAGCCTCATTTCACCGTTTTGCAAGATTATAAGAGTTTCAATGTTTAGTGTGTGTGTTGCGTGGTTTACGTGTTTTTTTTTCAAATGCAGCATACAAGAAGCTACGAACCTCTGTGCTTTTTTTCGATATCAACTGCTTCGTGCCTTCACCATTGTTGAACATCCGATCACGAGAAGGAAAACAAATCGCAGGATCACGGCGCATTCAATGTAAGTAATCGGTATAACGTTGATAGTAAAACGCTCAAAGACGATGACGAGCGCCATGATGATATAACATTTGGCGATGTGCATGATTTGCTCCTCTCATCATAGCGATGGCGGCGGTTAGAATTAATGGAACTTTATGAGAAACGAAGTACAGGGTGAAACAAGGAGACGGCAGGCTCTTTAAATCGACCGGAAAATTCGGTTTCTTAACCTATCGCGCTACGACTTTGTGCAGCGTTGCCCACAGATGGTGCATTTTTTTCGTAAAATTTGCAAAGAACGAACTTACCTGAGAAAAAAGTAAAGAAAGAAAAAGGCTTAGCTCCTATGGAAACGCAGTGACGCCACCGGTCTGCAAACAACACGGCGCCGTTTCGCACGGGAGACAAGAGATGGCGCAAGCGATCGCGACGCCAACTGCCGCCAACGAACGAGCAGACGACGCCGAGAGCCATCGTGTTTAGCAGACAAGGAACTGCAGTTCCTTGTTGTTACCGCGCCTGTTTTTGTTTCTGTGACTGTCGCCGCCTGCGGAACGCGAGCCGCTTTTGAGTCGAAAGGATCGTCTGCTAAAGTGCCGGCTCTCGGCGCCGTATGCTCGTTCGTTGGCGGCGTTCGTTGCGCCATCTCTTGTCTCCCGTGCGAAACGGCGCCGTGTTGTTTGAAGACCGGTGGCGTCGCTGCGTTTCCATAGGAGCTAAGCCTTTTTCTTTCTTTACTTTTTCCTCAGGTAAATTCGTTCTTTGCAAATTTTACGAAAAAAATGCACCATCTGTGGGCAACGCTGCACAAAATCGTAGCGCGATAGGTTAAGAAACCGAATTTTCCGGTCGATTTAAAGAGCCTGCCGTCTCCTTGTTTCACCCGGTATAGACAATTAACTCTTTTTTAATGCTGTAGTCGAAACTGAACATCGCACGCGCGTTGCCTCCCGCCGTGCAACCGTGCCGGACGACCGGGTTATCTTTGTTATGTTCAGTTCGGGTCCGATCTAAATTCTTTCCTCGTTTGTTTGTTCCTTCTTTGCTGGCATCCGTGGCAGCGTCCCCCGAACACCTGCGCCGCTGCCGAACGGCACGCGCCAAGAGCGCGCGCTGTGCTGCGCGCGCTCTGTCTGTCTGTTTGTTTGTTTGTTTGTTTGTTTTCTTCTCTTTTTCTCTCTTTTTCTGCTTCAAGAATTAAAACAGTTTGCAATGTGACTCCGACTCGGCTGGTCGCTTCCTAGGCCGCCTCCACAGTTTTGGCGACGAGGGTGCTGAACCTGGGCACTCTCACTCCCTGACGCCACGTATGCGTCGTTCGGCATAAGCTCTCGCCGGCGGAGGCCTGGCGTCCCGAAGACTTCTGTTTCCGGCGAATCCCAGGCTCGCCAAGGAACCTCGGCTGCTGCTCGTCGATGGCCGCGCGTTCGATTTCGAACGTCTTCCTGGATTGCTGAGCCGCCATCTTATCCGCAAGCATGGCTAACTGTGACAGGCCACCTCCGAACTTCCTGGACAAGGCCGGTACGCCGCCGATACCGTGGAAATCCTGGCTGCGGATGTTCGAAAGGTACATCTTGGCTACTGGCGCTCAGGATTATTCAGCCGAACGACGACAAGCGAAGCTCCTCAACTGCTTGGGGGTCGAAGGACAGCGCGTCTACGACTCCCTACCAGCTCCTGTCGGATCGGCGCAAGCAACGTCACCGGGAGGAGATGGTCGGCAAGTTCGACAGGCGTCTCGCGACGTGTACAGCGAAACCATCAGGGCGCTCGAGGCAGAATTTTCACAGCCAATCAACGAGACCCTGCAACAGCTTCGATTCCAGATGAGGAAGCAACAAGAAGGAGAAACCCTGCGCGAATTTCTCTCAGCCCTCCAAGCATTAGCCGCGCTGGCGAACTTCGGCACCGACACGGAGGTCGCCATTCGACGCCAGTTTATGGTGGGGGCAGCTTCCACAGAGATCCAAGAACGCCTGCTTCTAGACGCCGCGCTTCCGTTCAGCGTCGCCTTGCAAGACAGTGATCAATATGGAACGCGCGCACCGCGAAGTTCGAGAGTGGGCCAATGCGACCACGGCTGCTCCGTCGACGGCGTCTGGAGAGGACGTGACCTGCCACGTGACAGAGCGTGAAAGAGAAACATGGCGGTCGTCCGCATCGAGTCAACCAACGTGCCATCAACCTCCACCGATGACGTCATCCGCGCACGAGCCGTGGCGCTCGCGCCGTGAGTCACCTGCGCGATCTCCGACGCGGCGTTCCTCAGCCCGGTCAGGGAACGCACGCGCTCCCCGCTCGTCTGCCCAAAGAAGCTGCGCAACCTGCGGTCGCAGCGGAGACGTCGGTTTCGACCGTGGCAATCACCAGCGCAGCTCTGGATGGTCGGAATTTCGTCGTTCGGTGCGTTTCAAATCCCCGCGGTGGCAACCAAATCCACGGTGCAACGGCTACGGCAGACCCTGTGCCAACTGCGGTTACGACGATCAGGAACGCTGCAAGGGCTATGGCGTCTGCCCAGCAAGAGGTCGGCACTGTGCCAACTGTGGCCGTCGGGGGCATTTTTCACGCGTTTGTAGAGGTGTTAAACGATCCCTCGAACGCCGCCCGAATGATGAGGTTGAGGAGATTGTCTCCTTTGTCGCTGCAGAAGACGAGTCATCCCCGACACCTCCGCAAACAAAGCTCTTGGCGAAGCGATCTAGGTCGAAGGTAGAGATCGATCTGTTGCCCGTGAGCAAGACGAGCAAGCATACCACTACGCCATCACGCTCGTGAACTCTTTTTCGAAGTGGCTACGACAGCGAGTGCAACAGAGGCAACAACACAAAAAGGAGCCAGCCGACCGGCGTCGAGCAGCAAAGGCACCCAGATTTCGGGTTGGAGACTGGGTTATAGTGAAGAAACCCAGAAAGGTACCCGTGGGAGAGTCGACCCATGACGCACCTCTACGTATTGTGAAGCGTGTTGGTCGGTGCACATTCCGGTTAGAGAATGGTCGAGTGTGGAATGCCTGGAAACTCGAAGGTGCTCCCGAGGTCAACCTCGAAAGTCATCAACAGAGGATACCGGCTGCTGTTCAAAGTGACCAGCCCGTGAGCCACACTGCTACTCAGGGTGACACGTTCCACGAGCATCATAATTGGCAGCCACAAGAGTCAAGTTCAGCCATGGAGCAGCTGCCTCGATCGCGGACGCCTGAGTCCAGACTCGCCTCGGACACCCCACCAGGAAGGGGGACTTCAACTGCCCAGTTCCCTGTGCAAGAGTTTCGAAGGCGCACGAGGCGCATCCGTTTACCACCTGTGCGGTACAGAGACACTGTTGCATGAAGAACTGGGTGGACTATTTCCTTTTTGTTTTTCTGACTCGTGGTGAACTATGTGCGTGTTTCTCTTTAAAGCGTACTAAACATGCTCATTTTTTTTCTGTTGTAAACGGGCGCATAATGTATTTTGCTCATGAACTCGTAATTTGACGGAAGACCTAATTTTATTTTAAAAGCTTTAAATTTTCTTTGTTGGGATTGTTTATGTTAAAAAAATTATTTGATGGGGTTAATGGTTACGGAAATGATGTAACAGCGCAGGGCGAAGATTTGTGTTTTATGTTCCTATTTCTCCAATTTGACTTCATTTTCGATGTTCTCTCTGGTCTCACCTCTTTCTCTCTCTCTCTCTTTCTTTGTCTGTTGTTTCTAACCTAAAAAAAAGAATAAGGGAGGGGAAAATGTTATGTTCAGTTCGGGTCCGATCTAAATTCTTTTCCTCGTTTGTTTGTTCCTTCTTTGCTGGCATCCGTGGCAGCGTCCCCCGAACACCTTCGCCGCTGCCGAACGGCACGCGCCAAGAGCGCGCGCTGTGCTGCGCGCGCTCTGTCTGTCTGTTTGTTTGTTTGTTTGTTTGTTTTCATCTTTTCTCTCTTTTTCTGCTTCAAGAATTAAAACAGTTTGCAATGTGACTCCGACTCGGCTGGTCGCTGCTTAGCCCGCCTCCACAATCTTCAGTTTCTCCCGGGTGATGTGACGGCCGCTCTTTGATCGGCTCAAAAACCTCATTACTTACTAATCTGGTAGACATATTAGATACGCTCAATGTCTGATACAACTTAGATCCCGCCATTGTCTGCCTTATCTTTCCCCAAGACGCCTACGTAAATTTCCAGGATGTGCTTACTTAACGAAAATACCGCGGCATTAATTACGCCGCATACTCAACAGTCGCTATAGGAACGCTGGTAAATTGCCGAGATCAAAGATTTGGTAAATATAGTCCGGCACTTTATGTGTGCTTTACATGCGAACGAATAATAATGCTCAAGTTCTTTATCGACGGTGGGGTTGGAAACACATAGCACGCAAAACGAAGCTGGCGCCGCGTGGCGTGCGGCCTGTTTCCGCCATGTTAGGGTGTGGAGATTGGCCAAAAGCCGAGCAAGCACTACGCGAGAGTCGCATTTGACGGAGGTGTTTATTTTTATAAAGCTCCCAATTTTCGTTTTCACCTTTGACCAGTTTTGTGTGGCCCCTAACTTTCATTTCATAATTTTAATTGAACATGTTTGCGGCCACAGTCAATGCCAAAATAATGAAATAAGCCTTGTTTTTCATCGCAAGTCAAGAAGCACTAGCGTCTGCTCTTGCTCAGATTACCCCGAGCAAGGAGCTGTAAGGAGAAGTCCGATCTTGGATGTACACGAGCTTTATTCATTTCTACTATACAGGTATCAAACTTGCAGGACAAAACAGAGAAAGAAAAAAGACACACTGCCCTGGGGAAACGCCATCCTCAACACTACGCTACTGCACAGCGTGGAAAATATCACATTTTTCTGCCGAAAGAATAGAAGATGTCTTCCCCGCCGAGAAAAGGCAACAGTGCGATATGGTTCTTTTTTAAACCACACGGATCGAGTAAATGCTGAGGAAACCTAGGCCTAACCCGTCTGATGAAATGTCGGAATCCACTGAAAATATTCGCTCCTCTGACAAAGCCACACATCCACACAAACAAACACAAAAGGTGCGCCTCAGGAATAACTCGAACATGAGCACACACAAGAATGCAAAAAGCTTGCGACGTTCCAAGGCCATAAACGCTCTCAAATCACCAGTGTAGAGGACGCAAAATGACACGAGACAGTCGTTTCTGCCATCTAAAAGAGGTACAATGATGCCGCCACTAATATCTGGAGGATAGTTTTTTTGTATGTTCCTTCTGGTTTAACATTGCGACTCTCGACTAAAGTGTCGCCACGACCCCAGGACAGCTCTTCGCATGGAAAATGAATTCTCACGAAGGAAGTTGCGGGGCCCATACCAACTCCAACCTCCGGCGCCATTGTTGGTTGAACAATTAGACAATCGCATGCAGCCGTGACCAGCATGCTTTGAGCGAAGCCAGGAAGCAACGCCCAAGTCGGAAAGTGCGAGAACCTCTCTCTGTTTATTCTGCGAGGTCCAAGGCTATGCAGAAAGCACACTTTGCTAACGTTTTCTTTGTATTTCGTGTATCGTCTTTTGCGCCAATGCAGGTAGCCAGAGCCCCCTAACAAGAGACCCAACAGCCCATTGCGGTCGGGCAACACTGACGTACACTCCTAAAACTATGAACACGAACTGTAAATCGCATGATTCGAGGCTGCCGATGGAAGATGTGTACAGGAGGTTTTTGTAGGGCGGCGTGAGAAATACTGATGCAGAGACACATTTTTCAATCAACGTGATCTCACCAAAATAACTTGTGTTAGACTCGAACAAGGAAGAGAGTGAAACTCAGTCCAATCAAATCGTTTTCTAGATTTCACATTGCCTACATTGGGTCAGCAAGTACCATGTGTGTGCTTCAAAAGGCAACCAGGATTTCGTGTCAACGACGCTCTAAAAATGTTCGTTTTCACAGTGCATCAACGTCCATTTATAAGAAACATATGTAGACACATGGAGCTACCATTCTGGCGGAAATAAAATAGGCAAATGATAAAAGGCCGAGCCTAAGTTTTATTTTAATCATAACACCTATTTTTGCCGAATTTTCAGACCATGTACATTGCGTTAGAATGAAGGTTAAAATGCAGTCGACATAACTGTTTGAAAATGTAAATCGGTAAATACGATTGGTGGGAGGCATTTGAATAGCTCTCACGAAACTCTCCAGTCACTGTAGGAGTGTAAGGGGTCTGAAGGATTCAAAAGCACATCTAAGCAAAATATTACAGGACTCCGTTTTGTGGATTTTCAGATTCAAGAGCCTGAATGGTGAACAGTTGACGGAATACACCGCACACTCGATGGACGTCGCCTCTATTGACCTTGAAAATAGTGTTCGTGATTATTTGCTTCTTATGCGAAAATATATTCCATGAGTATTTCCAGCATAAGGTCAGACACCTGATACCTTGCGATGCTTTTCTCGCATGCATGATCTCTGCATAAAGCGCGCAACATTAAGTAGCAAATATTTGACCTTGTCCATCTGATTTAACATCCTTTTAAGAGGCACGATAAAGCAACGATATCTTCAGATATAACGAAGACAATATCTTTCTAGAACACCTCCACACTGAACAATAAAGGTTGAGCTCACTAAAGAGTACAAGCACCGACAAGATTATTCCGAAGCACCAGATCAGAAATACAGGTCTGAGGTCGCTAAGGCCGAGCACTGCCTCCGGGACGGGGATAGCATTGCTCTGTCGACGGTACGCCGTCTTGAATTTGCTCAGTGACTCAGACCTCGCGTAGAGTCCGGTCTCAACTCCACGACTCAGGGTATCCTTGACGTCATCCAGGTACACAGATGATCGTCTTATTTCGGGTCCTGTGAGGTGTGTCAGCACAAGATCAGGAGCTTCGACGTAACCTCTTCCAAGAAGCTCTCGTCTTAGAGCTTCGAATTGTCCCGGGCGTACTATGGAAATTAAGAAGGTGTCCTTTTTGTCGCTGTTAATTTTTATAGACTTGAAATCGCCTCCGTCGTCACCAGTTACGAAGCACTCTGACCCTTCCCTGACAAAATTGACGAAATGGTTGTAGTCGGGGTGGCCCACGTTGTCGTGTACGAAAGGCGCATTGTGATTGAGAAAACAAAGACGGTAATTCTTCTTCATAATATCCTCTAATGAGATGAACTGTAGAGGCTCGCTCTGGAACGGCAAAGAAGTAAGAAGTGACGTGACCCGACCTTTGAAAATTGTGGACATAATGAAAAGCGCAGCAGGGATTAGCATCGACGCCTTCTTGGAACTGCTCGGGGTGTATTTAACGGCGACCGTGATCTCGTACGAAGGTCTAGACTACGTCCAAAAAGTGGGATATGCATTGGTTCTAGGGTGGCGCCACATCTATGCAATATGTTCTTGGCAGCGTGTGGTAGGCACATCCAGTCTACACTGACCGATGCCAGAGTCAAAGCCATCTTTAGGTACGTGGACGATTTCCTCATCCTGTGCAGTACAGACATCGAGAGTGAAGAAAACGGGTGCAGGAACACGATCATGAGAACATTCCAAGAATGTTGCCCCGACCTGCTCTTCACTCACGAACTACCCGTGGGCAAGTCTATTAAGTTCCTGGACCTCGCGCTTGAGTTTAAGGATGGACATGTATGCTGGAGGTACGAACCTCGTTCAAGTAAAGGTTTTCTTCCGTTTTCATCGTGCCATTCGAAAACCGTCAAACGAAGTGTTGCCAACACGGCACTCATATCAGCACTGAGAAAATCATGCAACCATCAAGCTGACGCTAGCTTTCAAAAACAGATGGCCCGGCTTCGTGACTCTGGGTATCCAGATGTCCTCCTGGGAGCCGTATGTGAGAAGATATGCAGAACTTTATCAAGAGGATCGCCAAGTACCGAGCGAGATCGACAGACTCCACGAGAGAACTTCGCGGTAGTCCCCTACATCCACGGTGTCACCCACCGACTCAAAAAGATCGCTGCACGACAGAGTGTCAGGGTTGTGTGTTCGGCACCGAATAGAGGGAACTCTATGTGCCGCAGGGTGAATCAGGCCAAGAACCGCCAGCCCGCCTGCAACACTGCGCACAGGACTAAGTACGCTGTGTGCCAGACCGGCGTTGTGTACAACATTCCAATGTCATGTGGGAGCTGCTACATTGGGCAGACGGGACGCTGCATCAATGACAGAGTCAGGGAGCACGCGGCGTCGGTGCAGGGCACGAAGGCTGGGCACCTTGCTGCCCATTGCCGCACGTGCGGGTGCAGGCCAAGTTTCAGCAGCGTTTCCATTGTTAAAAGACACAGAAATGCCTTTGCGCGCGAGATTCTCGAGGCCCTGGCGATTGAGGAATGCGCCGATGACTGCGTGAGCATGCCGTCCATCACGGTCAGCAAGAGAGAAAGACAGTTTTTGCAGTGTGGGACGGCCCCATGAAAGGGAATAAGAGGGATATGAGTCAACGGTTGTTTGTGGGTTGTCTCAGGGAGGTGTTAGTGACCAAATTTAATAATTTAATTTAATGTAATTAATTTATTTTATTTTCATTTTCATTTAGTAATTTAGTAGTGTAATGTAAGGATTTAGGGTGATTTATTGGCATTACTTTAGGTATGAATCTTTGGGTCAAAGTGATGAAGAAGAAGTATAAAGTCTTAGTTGATAGTCAGCGGTGTGTATGTCTCTGTTTCTGTTTCTCCCTGTCTGTGTTTCGTCCCTATCGTCTAGCTGACCGTTTTGTTGTGAAAAGCGTCAACATGATGAGACCAACAACGAGTCGGGATGACTGAGTCCCAAGTAGCACGCTGTGGAATCGAACACCTTGTTGCAGAAGCGAAGCCAAAATAGGGGATAAAAAAGTGAACGTGTCCTGCATGTTCTTGTATAAGACCTTGTTGATCAAGACAATGGTCAGGACGAAAAACAGAAGGGATATCAGCAGCCCGATCCATACTTCCAATGAAAACGGCAAGACGAGAACGGTTTCTTTCAAAACGCGTTCCGGTCTTGGAACAAAAAATGAGAAACCAATCTGGGTGATGTACTGTACAACGTTGGTGTCCCCATAAGGATTTGTGGGTTCCTTGGAAAGTGCTATTAGGGAACTGGATATTTTCTCACGGATTGTAAAATCGAACTTGCTGATTTGTAGATGAGATAAGCGATGTTTCAAAAGTTCAATTGTAACGTCTATGGCAGGGTGCTCAACATAATATTCTCTGTCGCAAAATACAAATATTTTGCTTCCATTCAGAGGCAGCTGTTTTGGGAGAGATGCACCTTCATGTTTGCCACATTTTGTGCAAGTTCTTTCAATGCGAGTACGGCACAACCTTTCCTTGCCGGAAAAACATATTTTTTTTAGATCGTTGAGCATGGTTCTCAAGGGTTGAATTCGAAACTCGTCTTGAATGTGTGCAGTGCCATTAGACAGCGTTATTTCGAAAGTTCCACTCGCGTTATGAAATTCTGGCATAAGTGGAGCATTCCGGTATAAACCACGCAATCTGTGTTTCAACGTCATTCCTTCCGCAATTATTTGCGCTGTCATGTAATAATTGTTCGCTATGATTTCGGCTAAATATTTCGAATTAAAATAATTACGACATACAAAAAATAAAATCGGAACGTAACTTCGTCTAAAGGCACGGCAAAGGTCACCATCGCATGAGTGATAGTGAACTCTTACGTTACTCCAGAGCGTCACTGTATGTAACAAAGGTTTCAAGAACGTCGTGAACACCGTCATATTTTGTACGAGGCACTGCGGTTGCAGAATTATGTCCAGGTGCCGATTTTCTGGGTTGAATGATGACAATAACTGGTCGAATAAGTCCGATGAAATGAAAGAATTGAAAGTGAACACCTCATCCGGCTTTCCTGTGCTTACTCCTCTTGGCAGTAAAGTTGCTGTGATAACGGCCACGAGTAAAACCATCTCTGGTTTGAAAACACTCCGGCTGAATTGGATAGAACATTCCAGAGGTGACATGACTCTCAGAGAAGAACTATTACGTATTTCGACCGCACGTAAATTCACAACGGGTAAAGATACTGAAAATAAGACTTGAGTGTTCCTGTCTAAGAACACCTTTCTCACTGCGATGCGAGTCGGCGCAAACACATGGCATGAAGCATATTCGATGGAACTAAATATTTCCCTTAAAGATAAGTGCGCTTCGTGGACCGCCGTACCATGAACTTTAAATATTGAGTTGATTGTTTCACACTTTCCTTTTCGGCGGTGCGTCCCATAGGCTGCTCTCGCTGTTGGAGTTGAGCGCTTCTTTTTTTGTTTTTCATCACTATCCACTTAGGTACCGATTAGAAAATAAATGGTACTTATAGAATGCGCGAGTGTTGCGATCGCTATTTCCAGATGTCCGCTTTATCGAGAGTACAGCAAGGTGCACATTAATGATAGGATCGTACCTGACGCCGTCCTCTCGACCGGAAGAGCGACGAGTGATTATAAGCAACAACTTAGAAGCGACGTGAGGTCATTAAAAAAAGGCTTTTATTTTTCTCTTAAATTTTCCGGTATGAATTGCTCCTGTTGTGACACTAAGCGCCAGCTCGCATGCCATCTGAGCATTTCTCGTCTAGTACAAGTACTGATTGTTTTATTCCTTTTTCTCCTTTTGATATAATGCCGTTGCGCCACACGGCGTGCTTACGGTCTGAACCCGTGCTGGGCTGGGAAGTTCTATGTTTTGGGTAACAGCTAGTTCGCCTTACGCCACTGCTTCCCAAACATTGAGTCGCAACCCAAAGGGAGGTTGCGGTACGTTCAATGGGACGATTCGAAGCGGCTCGGGAACATGAAAACATTAAAGCATGGCGTAAGTGCGGCAACGTCGATGAAAACAAAGAACAGGTCGCGGTCAAACATCGATCCAGAACTGAAAGTGCGCGGTATCCGAACTCCGCCCTCGATTTGAGGAACTGCTCTAATAAAGGAAGCTCACTTTAATCTTTAAGGACTGTCATGTGAAGTTTTATAGCCAAGCTGTGCGATGTGCATACCGGTTTGGTACTCGTTTAAATAGTCAAATTTATTGTGATCGAGTGGTTCTTGGAGTAATTTTGTAATAATTTGAATAAATTAATTACTAAGTAATCGCCCTAGTGATCTGACTATTTTTGGAAGTACAAAAATTACTTGTAACAGTTTCTAATTTCCCTCCCCTTCCTAATAGAGTCCTTTGTTTGTACAAGTTTCCCACTCAGGGATCCTCGAGCCAAGTCTGGGACGGGAGGATAGGTTACCAAAATTGGTTGATTCAAAAGATCAGTAGTTAAAAGTTTGGTGATTCTAATCTGATAAGAGGCAGCGTGAAAGACCCGTTTTAAAAAGGCACGAATAGATGCCGTTTTAAAAATCTGAACTAATCGGTATAGCAATGGTTACTTTTCAAGTAACGGCAAATTACTTTTTATTTCTCTCAAGTAATCAAGCTGATTCAATATTTTCTCAACGAAGAGAGATTGTAATGGTAATCGACTCCTTTTTAGAGCGACGTGTACAAAACTGGTGATGTGTGATGTTTTCTTGCCAAGATGATAGCCCCGAAAAGAAGGAGCGGCGACACATGACGGCTACTCCTTGTGATGAAGATTCAAGGGCCATCTTATCTTTCCTGCGTTTTGTTGGCTGCGTGAAGATTGAGTCTTGAATCTCAAGCAGCGCGACAGCAGTGGCGTCGCGGCCTAAGAGGTAACCCAGTGACTCAGGATCGTGTTATCGAACCGTTCTTACCACGACCAAGCCGGTCGTTGTCGTGGCTTCGATGTCAACTGACAGGGTAGGTTTATTCCGGCACGAAACGTTTCCTGTAGTGAGTTTCACTTTTTTCGAAATTGTCGAAAACAGACAGGGCAAAAAGAAATTCATCTCGATATACATAATGGTATAAAACAGCGCAAGCTGTTTTATGCCGTTATGTATATCCCAGCTATCAACCTTATTTCATCTCGATAACAGCCAAGCACGTGTAGATCTTGTAATTCTGATCGCCGTTATTTCGCAACTTCCTTGCGCGGCTTATCTTAGCGGAGCATAAAAGGCGCCAATGAACTCGCAGCCATAAGGTAGCTTCAATTCGGTTGGTCTCGGCTTCAGCGTGATCAAGGCTGTGTTGGTGTGTTATGTGGTTTTTCCTTATTTTTTGATACAAATATTTATGTTTTTGTGAAGAACCAACTATACAGTGGTACTCGACAACTTTTAAAAGTACCAACTAATATCAAGCCTGATTTGCGTACGTTTTCACGAACACCTTTATATGATCAGGTTCGTTGTCCAACCAGGTTCAGTGGGGAAATCACTCAAGTGATGCAAAGTATGAATTACCACAGCAAATAATTTCCTTAAAATAAATTATTAAATAGACTTATTCGTAAATGCATGGTCAAAAGTTTAATCGTTACTATTTAATTTTTGGGGAGGCTAACTTTTTCTGAACATCGCCGACTGGAAACCCCTGCAATTCCGCAGAGATTGTAAAAAAGCTAAAAGCGAAAGAGTTTCCACTTTTTTTATTATTTTTAGAGCGCAGCTCTTAGACACCCGTTTCCGACTTGAGAGGTGTCACCGTTGCCGTCGGCGTAACCGCGCGTTGCATTACGGGACGTTTCCGATAATGACGTCACACGTGACGTTACGTGTGACATCACGAGGATCACGAGACCTGGCGAGGGTCCCCGGAGCCCCTGGAGCTCCACCCTTTGTGTTTAAATAAATTGTTTTATGTATATATATTTTCAGGTTCATAAAGATAAATGTATACGCCGGATTTTAGTTTTCTTATATTCATTAAACCAGAAAGACGTTTACTCCAATGTATTTCGGCGAAGCGTCTGTATTTTCTAAACCGTGTTCTAAACGACAGTGCGGCATACTACGGAAGCAGGAGCGACGAAACGCAATTGCAGCTAGGATTGAGGTAGAAAAATAATTAATTCTTATTAAATTTTGAAATAATCAATGGGGAGTGATAAAAACATTGCGGTATCATTCTCTGAAATTTTTATTTTTAAAATAAAGGCCGACAGTGTTCTCGAACAGACGGAGTTGAATGGCGCCCGTCACAGAAATTGGGCAAAAAGGGACTCCATTTTCCCATTAAATTATTTAGAAAATCACCTATAAGGTCGACAGAACGAAAAGATGTGAAACTTTGACATCTTGTTCGGCCGCTACCGTTTCCTTCAAAAGAAAAACGGGGGCGTGCAGCGTTTGTTTTTGCAGTAAAAATAAAACAAAAACACCATATCTTTTTTGGTGGCTGACTGTTTACTTTACAACCTTGTATATGCCCGGTATATAATCCGCCGGGGCAGGTTTAAGCCGAAGGAAAAAGATTATCCTCAGATAGTTCCTCCCTAGGGCATAGTCTCTGCACGTGTTGCATCCTCCGCAAAGAAGAAACTTCTTGTACACAGCACGCCTTAAGAAATGCTTGATGATTATGATATACAACATACACTTTAAGAAATAAGGGTGTACACGGATACTCCCCTTGTCCCAAATGTAACTCCCCAAGACAGAATTTCGTCTTTCTGTCAACTGACGTCAAGCGGGCGATACCAACTTTTAGGAGCGGCTTAATAGTCGAGCGATACAACTTTTTAAGGTAGCTGATATGCTCATTAAAGGCTTAGAATAAGACAATTAAGGTTTTCTGACCCTGCTGCAAAACCTCAGTAACTATTTTTTACCGTCTTCGATATGCACATTAGCTCTTCAGTACGTCAGATCCAACAGCTATCAAGCCGTTTGTAAAAGTTGGCATCACCAGCTCGACGTCAGTGGACAGAACGACGAAATGTAGTTTTGGGGAGTTAGATATGGGACAAGGGGAGCACCCATTTACACCCCCTTTTTTAGAGTGTATATTATTAGCGGAATATGCTTTTATCATACAAAAATCCTCATTAGCATAATTTGACATTTACAAAATTAATAATGTCTCACTGCAGCGCCGAAGGGGGAGCCGAGGAAGGATGTCTACGCTGCAACCTCCGATCTTGGAACCAGAGATATTTTGAATGCTATCTATGGGAGCGTTCACGTAACAGTAAATGCAAGAATGTTTGCGGCAATGACTACAAGCTCCAAACGGCAGATGAAGTGAATACAATCCGATGCAACCAACTTTCGAATGCAAATCGACAATGTGTGCAAAGTCAAGTTCATTCATGTTTCTTCTTCTTTTTTCTGGAATTTAACACTACCGCAGGCAATTGCATAATAAAATATCTTGTCAAAAAAGATTGCTATGAAAACTAACGCCGCCATATTTGGCCGAACACGCCAAATATTAGCCGAACTACCGGGAAGTAACCCTAACTCTGGCATTTGTTACGCGATTTAGGCCCAAACATGCCAGATGACAACCGAACTACCTGGCAGTAAAGTCTAAGTTTGGCACTTGTTTGGCGAATCAGGGCCAAAATGCTCAGACTCTTGCCAAGCAATGTAAGGTTTGGCTTTACTTTGGCTTCTTCGGGCTTTTAAAGGCCCTAAACACCCAGACGAAATTCATATTTTGGCCCCAGAACTCTGTGCTACCTGCGATATCGTCTATATCATTTATATCAAGCATTTCTTAGGCGTGCTGTATTTAAGAAGTTTCACTCTTGCCGAAGATGCATCGGGTGCAGAGACTATGTCCCGGGTAAGAACTGTCTGGGGAAAATTTATTTTCCTTCGGATGAAACCGGCCCCGGCGGAATATATACCGAGTATAAACCAGGGTGTAAGATGTACAGTCTCCACCAAAAAATAAAACATTTTTGTATTTTTCGTTTTCTTTGGGGGGGGGGGGAGGTGACGTGACCTGAGGGGTCACGTGACCTTGGCGCCAACGCCACTCAAGCCGGAAGCGGGCGCTTAAGAGCTGCGCTCCAAAACGCGCCTGTTTAAGCGAATAAAAATATCTCCATGAAGTGGTGTCTGGCGTTCGACTTGAGCTAGACTCATTGGAGGTCGCTTGTCTTGCTCCGTTCCATTTTATTTCCGCAATTTTCAGGGAACACAGACACTCCACGGGTCTGTCACTTATTGAACATCACGAATACGTTGTGAGGAAGTCCGTATATTAAAAAGTTTATCACCCAAGGTTATAAACATTTGAAATTTTGTTAATGAAAACTTTATCAAGGCTTACAGTTGAAAATATTTCGAGCTCGGCCATAATTTAAGATTTTAATTTCTTACGAACGAATCAAACAAGTGGGAACACTGTTGATTTTTTTTTACACATTGTTTGTCATATAAAGGTGTTTTCCAGTCGGCGATGTTCAAAAAACGTTAGTCTCTGCGAAGAGAAGTAACAGACATGTACCAGCTCACACACCTGTCAATCAACGCCCCAAGGGGAGGGGCCAGCCCCGACCAATCACAGAGCCGCAGGGCGGGGCCTCTTCCCTCTCTCCCATCCCAGGGACCAATGTGACCAATCGGAGCTCAGCGAGGTCCCGCCCTTGCGTCACGTGCTCGGTAGGTGTGAGGTCACGCGTCAGGCGCGTGCCAGAAGCGTGCCATGACCTCAGACCGCAAACCTCAAACCGCAAGCGTGGTTTACCAGGTGCTGTGGTCATCACCTGATAACAACCACGTGATGTCACACAGGGTCCGAGCTTCGTCCGACAGATGGCGCTATAGGACTTGAATTGCGGCGAATTGTGATGGGTTCGAGCTGCGTCCGACAGATGGTGCTCAACTGATGTCGCACAGGGTTTGTGCTGCATCCGAAGGAGGGCGCTGCGCTCCGGTCACATGACGGTCACGTGTTTTGAATTTGAATCGCTGCGCGGTAAATGGCCCTTTTATTCGATTAAGAAAGGCTCTGCGGACGACGGGGACTCGACCTCTCCACCTTGGGTACAGCAGCCCGACGCTCTATCCCCTGAGCTACAAGCACATTTTTTTTTAGCAAAAAACAATTTTATTTACATATTGCAGTTACACGTAACATGCGTGGACACTTTCACATGTTTAGTCATTCTATTCTAAGGACAGAGAGACACAAAGAATGGTTTACAGCACACAAGATAGCACAAAAAGTCAGTCCCGGTTAACAGCCTACTGTCAGAAAAACGTTCTTGCTCGCGCTCTCACGAATCCCGTTGCCTAGCCGCAATCAGCCCCTAGCGGGCCAGAAAGCATGGGAGCCCCAGTGTGCCCCGCCCCTGTCCCTCCGTTGCCGGGCGCGCTGGTCCCTCAGTTGTTTTTCCTCCAGTCAATCCTTTATGTGCTGCCATTCCCTTCCTCCGTGGTGTTCCTCTCTCGCGGCAATCGAGAGGAGCCACCTCTGCCTTGACGTGAAGTAGTCCCATGTCGGCCTGGCGTCGGTGTGACAATCCACCATGGCAGTGCGTGCCAACCAAATGGCCTGTAGACCCAGCAGCAGCCACATCCGAATTGTCAGCACCTCCGAGGTGCAAATACTTAAAGGTTATCCACTCGATTTCAAAGTCCTGCCCAAATGCCACCCTGAGTTCGTCCCAGAAGAGGTACGCGTTTGAGCATTCGACGAATACGTGTTGTATCGTCTCACTCGAGCCACACAGGTCGCAGTTCGTAGACCAGGGAACGAAAAACCCCTCGCGTCCAACCGCACCTTCACAGGCAGCACCTCGAGGTGGAGTCGGACGAAGAAGTCCTTCGTGGATGCCGGGACAGGGAACCTCCGCACCCGCTTGAAGAGCCCAGCTGCGCAAAGGGGGACCGGCTCCATTCTGTACAGGGGCACTGGGAGGACGATGGCGAGTGTGACCCATTACAGCGTCTTGCGGCTGGCAGCAAGGAGGTACTCCCATGAGAAGTGGACCAGGAAGAACTCGACTGAGGCGGCGATTTCTGCGTAGAACCGCAGACCCGTTCCCCTGGTGGTGCGACCTGTGGTACTGACCATCCATCTGCCGAGGTACAGGTAGCCAAAGGTAGGGCACTTAAAAAGAGGGGGTCACGCCTGTCTCTGAAGAGAAGGAGGCGCTGAGCTTCAGCACCACGTTCACCAGGCCCAGACCTCCGGCCGCCAAGCCGCGTCCTCTCCATCGTCGACCTCCAGATGAAGCTCGCCCAGCTTCGGTGAATCCGATTGGCTGTTGACTCGGGGCAAACGGCAGTGGAGTATTAAAGAGCAATAACCACCTGCCGAGCCACGGGGAGAGCTTCGCCTGAATGGCGTATGTCTTCTGCCGCCACTTTTCCACCGTGGGCCCACGTTCTCCAATCGGCGCACCCAGGTAGCTTTCAACCGTCGTTCCCCATTCGATGTCTGCGAAGATTTTGGGCGTCGTGGCCCAATCCCCGAGCCAGCATTGCTTCCCAGACCTAAGCGGTCTGGGAAGCAATGCTTGGCTCGGGGACTTGTGTTAGTTGCTCGTGTGTGTGCAATTCATAATAACAACCACGTGATGTCGCACAGGGTTCGTACGACAGATGGCGCTCACGTGATGTCGCACAGGGTTTGTGCTGCATCCGAAGGAGGGCGCTGCGCTCCGGTCACATGATGGGCACGTGATTTGAATCGCTGCGCGGCAAATGCATTTTATTCGATTAAAAAGGCTGCGCGGGCGACTGGGACTCGACCTGTCGACCTTTTGTACAGCAGCCCGACACTCTACCCGCTGAGCTACAAGCACATTGCTTCCCAGACCGCTTAATTTGTCTCAGTTGTTCGTGTGTGTGTGTGTGCAATTCATAATGACAACCACGTGATGTCGCACAGGGTTCGAGCTGCGTACGACAGATGGCGCTCACGTGATGTCGCACAGGGTTCGAGCTGTGTCCGAAAGAGGGCGCTCACGTGATGTCACACAGGCTTTGTGCTGCATCCAACAGAGGGCGCTGCGCTCCGGTCACATTCAACTATAGATTACGTACTCATGTCACACAAAATATATGGTAAGTTACAAGTAATGAAAATAGATGAAGAAGGTTCCGAAAGTCTTGGTAGTGATCACAAACGTATTAAGCTGAATTTTGCCAGAGAAGTAAATGCTGAACCTGCACAACATAATTCAAAGCAAACTTTCTGCAGCGACAAAGAGTTGGAAATAGTTGCTGAAAGAATAGAGGAAGCAGTTTCAGGGCAACGGTATACAGATTGGACCTATGAGAGCCTAACTAGACTTTTTGTTCTGGAACTAGACAAAGTTAAGAGTAAACGAAAAGGGAAGCAAGGACATAGACCAAAAGCTGGTGGGACAAAGAAGTGAAGCAAGCGATACAAAAACGTCAGGAAGCCTCTAGAGAACACAGGTATTCCAAGCGTAGTGGGGAGTCAGAAACGGAAGTAAAAAGAAGATGGGACACTTTTATAACATGTCGCCGAGAGGCATCCAGTTTGATCAATGCGAAAATTCAGAGAAAGGGTGTAGAATGGATGAGTAATGTAAGCAAGAAAGATAGAAACGCAGCCAAGAAGTTTTGGGAGCACTTGAACTCACTCGGTGAAACGACGCAAGCTAGACAGAGGTTCATACTCTCGCATCAGGGAGATCAATTAGAGGGAGATGATGCGATACGATATATAGGAGCAGTGATGGAGGAGAAATTTCGGGAACAGGTACATGTGGAAGATAGGAGAACCGAAGGAAGTAACAGTCCAGCTTGTGACATCGCGGATTTTGGACAAAGAGAATGGGAAAAGGCGGAACGAAGAGTCCCTAGTGGCACGTCAACAGGCACAGATGGTATCCCAATCAAGCTGGTGAAGAATTTGGGTCCTAAATCTAAGGCAAAACTAAGGGAGGTAGTGAGCACTATGATAACAAAAGGAAATATTCCAGATGAATGGAGGCTTAGTAGGATGAGTATGATATATAAGGGAAAGGGAGATAAGTCTGATATTAGGAATTATCGTCCCATAACCGTGACACCAGTTATTTACAGGTTGGTAATGCAGATTATAAAGAACAGACTGGAGGAATGGGTAGATTGTGAGGGCATACTGGGCGAGTTACAGAACGGGTTTCGGAAACAAAGAAGGTTGGAGGACAATATATTTTCTCTAACACAGTGTATAGAAATAGCGCAAAAAGAAAACAGACAGCTCTGGCTGGCGTTTCTGGATATCAAGGGTGCCTATGACAATGTGAACCAAAGGAATCTGTGGGACATAGTGGAGAGCTTAAACCTAGATGAAGGACTAACAGCAATATTAAGGAACATTTACAAAGATAATAAGGTGATTATAACATGGGAAGGAAAGGCAACGGGGGAAATAGAGATAGGACGAGGCCTTAGGCAGGGGTGCCCGTTATCGCCTTTGCTGTTTATGTTGTATCTGAGAGGATTGGAGGATAGACTAGAGAAGAGTGGGCTTGGATTCGACCTTTCGTACAGTAAGCTAGGCCAAAAATTCAGCAATCCTTACCGGGATTGATGTATGCAGATGATATCGTACTAATGGCTAACAACAGGATAGATTTGCAGGAATTAATGAGCATCTGTGGTAGGGAAGGGGAGGAATTAGGTTTAGAATTCAGTAGTGAAAAATCAGCAGTCATGATTTTTAACAATGATGAAGTTGAGAGGCTGAAGATACAGAATATTACAGTGGAGAGAGCTAGTAAATACAAGTATCTAGGAGTATGGATATGTGATGGTGCAGAATATCTCAGTGAGCATGAAAAGTATATAATAGGTAAGGGCAACAGAAATGCAGCTGTAATGAAAAATAGAGCACTTTGGAATTACAACAGGTATGAGGTGGTGAAGAGATTTGGAAAGGGGTCATGGTGCCTGGTTTGACTTTTGGAAACGCAGTGCTATGCATGAAATCCGAAGTGCATGCAAGACTAGAAATAAAACAGCGCGGAGTAGGTAGGCTGGCTTTGGGGGCACATTGCAAAACGCCAAACCAGGGAGTGCAAGGAGACATGGGATGGGCGTCATTTGAGGGCAGGGAAGCTGCGAGCAAGATAGAATTTGAGGATCGGTTGAGGCAAATGGATGGGGAGCAATGGGCACGAAAGGTTTTCAGCTTTTTATACATGAGGAGTATAGACACAAAGTGGAGACAGCGCACTAGGAAATTAAGAGGAAAGTTTTTAGGCTATAGTGGGGTTACGGAAGAGCAGGTCTCCGTTAAGAAGAAAGTTAAGGCCACAGAAAGAGATCGGTGGCTAGAGGGAATGCAGACAAAGACGGCTCTGGAAAGCTATAGATTAAACAAAACAGTTATTGCCAAAGAAAGCATTTATGATAATTCTAGGGGAAGCTCATTGTTGTTTGAGGCAAGGACAGGTGTTTTGCGAACCAGAACATACAGAGCGAAGTACCAGGAAATGGATACAGTGTGCGCTGCTTGTGGAGAGGTGGACGAGACGGCTGAGCACTTGATACTCTACTGTAAAGGGCTTCACCCTATGCCTACCGAAGACAACATAGATTTAATAAAGTCATTGGGTTTTAGAGACAGCGAAGGAAAAGTGGATTACAAGACAGTAGAGATTACCAAGCAAAGATTAAGTGAATGGTGGCAGAAAGCACGAGAAAACTAGGTATTTTCTTATTAACTGATGGCAAGGGGGTTTTATAGCCTCACTTTCTTTTCAGTGCGGAGTGTATATAGTTTTCACATTTAAATATTCTAAGCTTAAATGGTAAGACAAATTGGCTAGGTGGCGTAAGCTACCGCCCGATCCAAAGGGCTCAGCCGTATTCATCCATCCATCCATCCATGATGATCACGTGTTTTGAATTTGAATCGCTGCGCGGTAAATGCATTTTAATCGCTAAAAGGGCTTCGCCGCAGGTCATGTGACCATGGTCGAAATGTCCTTATATATGTGGTATATGACGACGGCGCACCGTCATTATGGCGGTGACGCTCGCGTCCATCAAGTCTCTTCTCGCGTCCATCAAGTCTCTTCTCGCCTTCATCATGGGCTCCTTTCTAATTGCCTGCGTGATCACCATCGGCGTCAGCATGTCGCATGCGAGCCTGCACGGAAATTGCACGCTCGAGATGAGTCTGAACAAGGAAATCAAAGTTCATCAGTGTCCTGCATCCGTGCTAGCAATACGTATATGGTCAAAAGAGGGCTATCCGAAAAGAGCCGGTGCAAATTTGGACAGGAATCAGACTGAGGCGCTGAAGCAATGTCTCAATGAGCTGGACGTTCTTGCTCCCCGGAAATATGATCCCGAGTGTGAAGACAGCTGCATCATCAGCGAGTCCATGTAG
>JAZHYW010031595.1:0-10739 GCA_037355805.1 Ixodes ricinus
GTTGAGAACTACTCCCACCCGGACAACATAAGGAGGTAGCAGGCACTGTGACGTAGTGCGTGGATGGAGCCGTTCCTCCTTCGGCTTGGCTACGTCCCCACGCGGAGATCTAGACACTCTCATGTTAAATATGGGCGCACCAATGTTGCCTTCGCTCTCGGTGCATTTCAAACTGAAGTCGACGAGAAAAAAAAAAACAGCAAAACATTCTGGGCACGTCGCAATAAGATGCCTGCTGCCTTCCACCGCGGAACATACGCAGGGCACGGTTTATACGCGTTCACGTCTCTTGCGCTCTGATTGGTTCGTCGGCTCTCTCATCGGCTAATGTCACAATCCCATTGGCTGAGCGGCGACAATGAGATGGACGGGATTCCCCACGCCCCGTGTTTCTTAGGCTGTAAGTGAATACAGCTGTTTTGGGTTATTTTCGACGGCGCGGATCTGGCCAGAGTGGAATTTTAATATGGCGCCCGTTTGGAAGCCATATTAGTAAAATTTCGGGGATTGTTCTGACACGTGAACACCCCTCTGGTACGCGCCTGCCGGCGGGCATAGATTTCAAGCGAGTGCCGCGTCGGTGTTCGTCGAACGCTCACGAGGCGTTCGGTGTTGCATTAGAAACGCAATCAAACAATTTGTGTTGTCCCGGTGGAAGTAATTCTCGAATTAGCCGCTAGGAGCGCGATGGTTGGATGGATGAATGTATGACCTCTAAAGATCCACTTTAATTTTCAAACCGTGCAGGTGACGTTGGTAAAACCGCGGACCGAAAGGCATTTATTTCGGCCGAACAATCTCGATTCCGGTACGCGGTACAATGTATTCGATATATTCGAGTATCCGGATATCTATATAACCGAATAGCCGAGTATACGTTGCCGGTTATTCAAATATCCGGTTATGCGGTTTTTCGAATTCGAATAATTCGCTCATGCGAATAATCGCATGACCGGTTACCTAGAAAACTGGTCAGAACTGTCGCCTCTAATACAAACGCAGCGCTGTTTTTTGTGTGCTTCTTTTAATCCTCCATTTGTTTCGTGTTGTTTTTTTACTCAAACTCTTCTATCTTATTTTAATGTTTACTAAGGCGACCTATTAAGTTCAGTGCGTCTTTTTTATAGACAGCTCATGAAAAGTAGCCTCACGGGATTCTTAACGAGTGTGCTGCAGGGCTGTGAATCTGTAAGCATTGGAACGGCGTATTGATCGTGGCAACGTTTGCTGATGCATACGCCTTTTTTGTTTGTTTTCGTCCCCATGCCACATGGATCAGGTGTAGTGTATGGGCGATGAAGAAAGAGCACATCACTTCAATAAAAAAAGTAAAAATATAAAGGCGTGATAAAACAAGAATGAATTGATATTTACGCCTAGAAACGTAAACATCTTCCAATGGCTTGGTGAGAGCAAAACGATGTTTTCGCTGGTACAAGATGTTCCGCCATTCAAGATGACAATAGCGGCGTAGAAAGAAGCATTGTGCACGTTTCATGAAAAAAAACAACAAAAAAACATGCCGCGCAAATACGCGATTGGTAAACGTAAGAAGGGTCTCTTTATTTGTATTTTTTTAGCAACGTGTAAAGTTTGAATGTATTGATATATTTTTTTTTCTTTTACGCATTGCAAAAACGTGTTCGGCGTAGGGATCGACTGGGCGAAGCAGGTCGAAAGCTCTCGAGGTAGAATCACCTGAGGGAGAACCCTTGCGCACTGTCAAAAGAAGATAATTGTGTCTTCTTGACATGAAAGTTCTTTCATTTGATATGTCAGTAGGGGCTCGCTTGCTAAAACCGCATGTATAGTAGAAACATGTAACGCTAATATCGCTTATATATTTGCCAGAGCCGTGCATAGAGAGAGCGTGGTCAATGAGAGCCACGGGCAGAGTCAGGGTGAGCACCAGATTCAAAAAGAGGGCTTGACAAGATCTCTTGACCAACCAGAAGCCGAAAAGAACTCCCTAGCGGTGGTAGCGAAAAACAGTTTCAATCGTAGGTGTATTGTTTTAATAAGTGCGTAAGAGTTAAATGTAGTAACTCTTCATGGTTGAAAATATACGGGCACGTAATATTTCGATTATGGTAAGGCAAATAGATGTAGGAAACGAACGTGCCGCTCGAACTCTGTTTTGCTCGGACAGAGCGTGACCGCTCGGACGGCAAATTCTCTCCCTTGGCGCCTGGCAGACGGAGTATGTCGATCGTTCCGGTAGTCGTGTTCTTCCATCATGATTTTGGATGACCGTGATTGAAACATTATGTGCACCATATTTTCAGTCACCGAGATCTACTCCGACGCACTTATTAATTTCGTTTCTCGCGACCACTGCCGGGGTAATATTTCTGGCCTCTGGTTGGCCACATTCGAATTTGTGAAGACGCCCTGGAACACGCCCAGCCCGCTTTCGGCCAATGGCGCTATCCTCATTTAACTCCTATAAAAACGACTGAATAGAAGTACCGTTATTTTTCTTTTTTCTACATGGATTTGGCAGGAATGGCTGCTTCTGATGATATACTTCCCAATCCATGGCCAAACTTTCTACATGTACGGTCCTGATCTTTGCAACCGTACTACCCGCGCGCGTTACTTTCGGTATCGTTGTGTAGAGGGGAGAAGCCATCTTTCGATCACCTGCGCAGATGGCGCCGTTGTCGCGCCACGCATGACGCAATCGGAGCTCAGTTTAGCCTCGCGCGAGGCGTTCACGGAGGCGTATAGCTCGGCAGTATACGTTTGGCGATCCGAACGGGAGTGATCGCGTTTGAGAGAGCTCACTCTGCCATTGTAGGTGTCGTCCATCGAGCTCAAACCGGTGCTCATCAGGAGCTTTAAGGCTGACAAGTGTGTCTTTTTGTTAAGAAGTTTGACGGTTGCTCGGCTATGGCATTCCCGCGTTCGACACGTAGTGTCCAGAAATAGCGCCGCGAAGAGACTCGGTCAGCAGGACAGAGGAAGCCAATCGCACCTACTGCCGCAAGTTCGCTGAAACCAAGCCAACGAAAATGATGCCACCTTATGGCGCCGCGGATGTCAGCGCCCTCTGTCCACCTGTCAGGTAACTACTAAGATGAAAAGGTCGATATGAAAAAAAAAAGACAGGATCTCATACGGCACCTACAAAAAGCCAGCGCAGGGGTGCAGAATGAACACGAGTGCTGCGTCAGTGTTTAGCTGGAACTCGTGTTCTCGCCACCTGAACTACGAGTCGAAGGCTCCAGTAGGCGCCGTTGAAAGTTCAACACCACACCGTTGCTATCGATAGTCACCGAGAGCGTAAGAAGAGCAGGGTGTGGCGAGTCCAAATCATCGCATTATCGCCCATCAGCCAATGAGATCGCTGCATTAGCCCACAAGAACGCCGGACGACCAATCACGAAACAAGAAACACGGATATGTAACAGGCCGCGCCTCGCGTTCTTTCAGGCTGGTGTGTCGTTTCGATCATTTGTGACACGATATATCCTCGGAAATGCAGCGTCGCCACGTCAAGGCGTCTGAACGTACACCAAATCTGCAATTTCTACGCGCGCTGTTGTGTACCGCCCTGCGATGCACTCCGAACACCGATGGTTGGTCTTACCTCGATCACTTCGAACGATGATCAGGGACATTTGTATCATACTGCCTATCGGTCTCGGTGACAAAAGGGGCGTGCGCCTTCCGTGGGTACTGACTCTACACGATGGTTATACTCGTACTCACCTAAAGAACCGCAGTAAAAGAAGTCCGGCTCCTCGGGGAAAAATTACTAATTTCCCCTTTTATGTTGTTGAATTAAGACGAATGTAGATGCATATTAGAGTAGCCTTACATTACTTCATCAAGATGTACCATCGGGTTCGAATGAAATGCGAGCAGTGACGGAACTTCGTGCCCACTACCGGCGCAGCTTCCAAGCTTGGGTTGTGCTTGGCGAGGTTCAAACACATCGGAGTAGGGTGCCTACAAGTTTGTGCGTCCTAGTTCAATATTTATTTATTTATTGTCTAGTTGCTTTACCCTCAGGGCCCCACGTGCATTACAGACTGGGGAGAGCAAAGTTGGGATCACAGCATGAGTTATAAATAAATGAAGATTTGTGAAATAAAGAAAGGCGTGAAAGCTTACGTCGCAGGAAGAGGGGCAGGAGTGACAAAGTTGATTATATAGAAGTGACGCGAGATGTATAATGATAATTACAAAGAAGCAAACGAGCGAATCTATTTTGTATGACTTCCAACGCGGTGATGAGAGTGGCTTGACCGGGATCCCAGACTGAGTCTGCATATTCTAACTTTGGTCCAACTATAGTTTTATAAAGAACTAGCTTGAGGGAAACAGGTGCTAATGAAAAGTTGCGCCTTAGGTAGCCTAACATACGGTTAGCATTAGATGTAATATACTGAACACGTATTTTCCATGAGAGGTTAGGAAGTTAGTATGGACTTGCATTTGTTAGTATTAAGCGTCATAGACCATACGTCACACCACTGGTAGATGGCGCAAATATCAGATTGAAGCATGATGTTATCATGATCATTAAGTATCTCACGGTAAATCACACAGTCCTCAGCAAATAAAAACAAAATAGACGAGGAAACATTAAGAGGGAGGCCGTTAATATATATTAAAAAAGTAAAGGTCCAAAAACAGATCTTTGGGGAACTTCAGAGGCTACAGACAGAAAAGAAAGAGTTACTTTATTTACTGTAACAAATTGTGACCGCAATGATAGAACAGATTGAATCCATGCAAGAACGTTAGCTTCTATGTTAAGCTTGGACATTTTCGGAAGAAGTAGTTTATGAAATAATTTATTGAACACTTTGGAGAAATCTGGGAAAATGCAGTCTGGCTGGGATCCTCGGTCCAGCATGCAGTGAAGGTCATGCGCGAATGATACAACCTGTGTCTCGCATGAAAATGTTTTTCGAAATCCATGTTAGGCTGGGCAGAAGAAGTGGTTAAATTCTAAGAAATTGACAAGGTGGGAATAATATATGCTCAAGGAGTTTGCAAGGAACACTGGTTATAGAGATTGGGCGATAATTTAAAGGGGAATGTTTGTCAACAAGTCTTGTACACGGGAACCACCGTCCCCACCTTCCAATCTAAAGAGAGAACACAATCTCTAATGAGATGACCAAAACGTTTAGTTACATGTTTGAACCCAAGCACAACGCAAGCTTAGAAGCTCTGCCGGTTAGTGGGCTCAAAGTTCCGTCACCGTTCGCATTTAATTCGACCCGGATGATACACGTTTCAAACTCTAAAAGCATCGTTTCTTCCTTCGCCAACCAAATCTCGTAAGAACTATTTTGCGGAGCGCATGACGGATGGGCGTGGTTCACGGCTTGCAGTGATGGATCCTGGCGCTCATTTTGTTTTCACTTTTTTCTATCGAAGTTGTAAATAAAATGTATTGATAGTACCATTTGCATTGCATACTTTATATTTCCGTGGATGTAATATCGACCTTAGTCTTTCCACAGTGAATGGGGTTAGTCTACTGCAGCTTTCTTTTCAGAGGTACGTATAGTGATTTACTGAACACTATAAATGCATCTGAATAGAAAGCTGCATGCCCGCTGAAATTCTCGCTAAAATGGCTGCCGAATATAGTACATATTCGGCAGCCATTTTAGAATATAGCGCCTTGGTGAAAATCATATGCCGAAATTGAAATTGCCGCATCATAAGGTTTGGAAGCCGACGCAACTAGACAAACCAATGATTCAAACTTGGGCGCCAACATTGCTTGTAAGGCCCTACAACCAACAGTGGTCCAAAGATGGCTTGGGTATTGGTTAAATTGTGGCCCTACGTTGGTTTCATTGTTGGTTAAAAGGCGGTCCAACGATGGCGTGAATGTTGGTCCAATGTTGGTTTAAATATCGGTTGAATCGTGCACGGTCCAACACTAGCATTAGGGAATGGGCCAACATTGGTATCAGGTAGCTCTTTCGAGAAAATTAACTTTAGGCCTATACTACAGCCAATTTTTGCCCGTGATGTGCCGATGTTGGATTCAACAATGGTGCGCTCCTTGCGCAGACTTCCGTTTTCTTCCATGTGACGACGAATATAGAACAGGACATCGATTGTCCTTCTCGGTGGGCGCACTGATTAAGCGGAAAGAAACGATTTTTTTCTCGAGTGCACCGCTGGGAAGTGCATGCGAAAGAGCTTTCGAGAATTTACAATGTACGAAGGACTTTCGCAACGATAAACACCCAACAGTCGCTTTAATTTCCGGTGCCTCCGTTTTTCCACCGACGACGCGATGAAATCCGACGTGCGTCCTTCCACCGAATGCGGAAAAGCAGTCGCCACTTTGGATACCGATGCCAACGCGTTCTTATATTTTGACTCATCCAATAATGAACCGTAGACCATAGCAACGTTACTGCAACAACTCGGTTGGGAAACTGCCATAGGAGCCTGCTTTTAAAAAAGTGGCTGCGGTCTGTATACTCATGAACCGAACTAATGGCGATCGCAACGCCGCCATTTCTGCCGCAGCGGCCACTCCGGGAAATGTACTGCTGCACGTATTGGTTCAGGTCGAGTCGCGCGAGGGCCGGTGGCGCGATCTCGCAGGGCCATCTCGCAGTAGCTATATAAAGCAACTTTCCTGTTTGACTTGTCGCTAAAGGGTGGCGCTGTTATCGTATTTAGTTTGGTCTCGGTGGATGCTAGCGGTTTGGGTTCCAAAGGTGAGTTTACCAACTGAGTGTTTTAGTAACGTTGGCTACAGCTACGGGGCTGCCAGCCCCACTCCAGGGTCAGTTACCGACTGGGGTATAAGTGCTCCGACTTGCGTATCACGCTCAGTTTAACTTCAAGTCCGAGCGCAGCTGATGGAGCTCAATAAAACACCGCCATAATGTGGTCTTTCATCGCTTCTCTCCCGGGCAGAAATGCTGAGTCACCGAGCTCTGGACGCATGATGTAGCGTCTGATATACCGCACAAGAAAGCAACAACGCATGCTCAGAAGGTGTTTCCACAGCCCAGCAGACAAAGATGACAGCTCGCAGAGGGCGGTTTTGCGAAGGTCCATAGGGCGGCACGTCTCAGTGGAAGGAAGTACCACGCACGCCAAAGCAAAGCGCGGTAGCTGACTAGCCCCTGACTGGACAACGAGGTCCGTATAGCTGTTGCCGTTTAGTTCATCGTAAGGTGGGACAAAGTGCAACATGGGCCCATACCCCCCCTCACCCCGACCCACCCAAAAGAAAATATATTGACAAGTTTTTTTGTTTTTTTTTCAGCAAAAAGTGAATTAATACCGAACGCCCACTCTTCACCCAGCTGTAGAGCGCTAGAGGTCCGAATCAGATGCAAAAGGTTTCAGGACTAAGCGTCATCTTATTCAAAAGCTAAAAGTGGGTTTTCTGAAATTTTAAATGAGAAAACGGCGGCCGGCAGCTTACGCCTCTTGAATACGCTGACAGCTTTTAGCGGCAGTTTCCGAAAACGGGCAAAGATGGGCCCCATTTTGCCTCTAAAAATTTCAGAAAATCACTTATAACTTTTGCCAGAACATATCTGGTTCGTGCTGAAACTCTGGCATCTGTTTCGGGCCTCTAGTGTCACGTTTGGGCGGAGAATAAGCGCGTTCGCCGATGTTCGGCTTAATGTATTTTTGGAATAAAAAAAAACAAAAAACTGTACATTTATTGGGGGGGGGGGTTGGGGACAAGCTGTACTCTCTGTTTCATTTTAGTGAGTGGGTAAAAGAAGTAATAAAAAAATAACAATATGAAGACGACGCGGCGGTCGGTGTCAACGTCCCCAACGGATCTTTGTGGCCGTTCCGGTCCCTGCTCCCGGCTCCAGTCGGCTACTGTCTGGCTTTGTCTCTGTCTTCCTCTGTTGCCTTTTTCCTTTCGTCCTCTTCGCGCCGCATCCCTGCGTTTCTATCGCCGGGGAACATCAGGTATGGGGAGCGTAGTGCATGCCAATAATAAAAATAATGTTTTTTTCCCTCTTTTTGCATGTTTTTGGTCTCGGGAGGTCTCGCGAGAACGTTTCCCGGTGCACTCGCTCCTCGATGCGGCTGCCACTATGGCTGCCCATTGCAGCCGCTGCAGTAATTGATCGCCTGCGATGGGAGATGGGGAACAGAACAGCACGCAAGAACAAGAGCAGGAGCAATAAACAGGTGTCGGCGGAGCATAGCCGCTTCAGTTCATTTGCCTATTAAAGAACGTAAACACAGTCGAAAAACAAGGAAGCCGTGGATTACGCCGGAGCTGCGTAAAGAAATGAAAATTAGAGACAAGCTATACAGATGCTTCCTGAATACTCGCGAACCTGATGATTTGAAGACGTTTAAACAGTACCGAAATAAATTGACAAAGAAGTTGCGATCTGCGCGGACAGCATACCACTCTTCTGCTTTAAGCGATAAAAACAATCGCCATGACGTGTTATGGTCCAGAATAAACGAACTATTACATCGTGGTTCTCCACATGCTCCTGTCTCGAAACTACGAGTGAATGGAAGGGAATTGTCTGGATCCGAATTAGCTGACGCTTTTAATGATTTCTTTGCAAACCTGACTACACGTGGTAACTCGTCAGCTGCTCTCGAATATGTGAGCATTCGAAATGACAAATCAATGTTTCTACAACCGGTCACCGCGCCTGAGGTGATATCAGTAATCAAAAGTCTAAATAATAGCAGTAGCTGTGATATTGACGGTCTCCAGATACGGCCTGTAAAGCATGTAGCTGATATAATCGCGCCTATCCTCACTGATATATTTAACACCTGTTTAGAGACAGCTGTCTTTCCATCAAAAATGCAAAAAGCAAAGATTACAGTACTTTACAAAAAGGGAGATAGAAATGATCTGGGAAATTATAGGCCGATTTCAATCCTGCCAGTTTTTTCCAAGGTATTTGAAAAACTTTTGCACTCGAGACTTTCGGGATTTATTGATAAGTATAACTTGTTGACGCCACACCAATTCGGCTTTCGTAAAAACAAATCAAGTGAACTAGCATTACTTGAACAAAAAGAATATATACTCACACAATTTGAAAACAAAGCCGTCGTTCTTGGTGTATTTGTGGATTTTTCAAAGGCTTTCGACTTAGTAAATCATGACATTTTGCTTGAAAAGCTTAACTACTACGGTATCCGAGGACGCGTTTTATTGCTTCTGAAATCTTATTTATCTAATCGAAAACAGGTTGTCCAGATTAACAATATGCGCTCAAAGGCGCAACCAGTGCTTTGTGGTGTGCCACAGGGCAGCATATTAGGGCCACTTCTCTTCAACATTTATCTTAACGATATTGTGAATATTAGCCACAGAGCCAAATTTATAGTATATGCGGATGACACTAGCATATTTTTCTCTGGCCATGACATTCATGAACTTATTGATCGATGTAATAATACAATGAAAACACTCGAGAACTGGTCGGAAGCTAATGCTATGCAAGTAAATGAAAGAAAAACAAAGGCGGTTATATTCCGACCCAAAAACAAGCCCGTTCCTACACATCCAGAAATCTTCCTAAATTCACGTCGTATAGAAGAGGTAGATAATTTCAAGTGTCTCGGTGTCATATTTTCCGCCGACATGCTTTGGGACGCTCATGTAAACTACTTGCTAACAAAAATAGCGCAAATTACTGGCATAATTGGACGCATTCGGTACCTCCTTCCTGCACAAGTTAAGTTGCTTCTTTATAATTCACTGTTTTACTCACACTTAAACTATTGTCAACTAGTGTGGGGACAACTACATCTTCAAACCTACAGCGTATTCATTTATTACAAAAGAAATATGTTCGCCACATCTATAACGCCCCTTATGGAACACCAAGTTCAATTTTCTTTCTTCGTTCTCGCGTTATCAGGGCACACAACCTATACAGATATCGTTTGAGTGCTCGCTATAAATTAGAAACACAGAGAAATATAAGTAATATACGTAATCTTTCCCAACTGGAAATAAAAACCTCTAGTTACTCTACAAGACACAAAGAGATCTGGGCAGTCCCTACAACTCGACTAAACTCCGGAAAAGAATGTCTCGATTATCTTTTACCATCCCTTTTAAACAACTATCACCACGTTCATTTTGATTTGTACACTTGCAGATTTAGTGAACTTCGCGCAATGTACGAAGCATAAAAACACACACATTTATATGTCTGTGTACGTGTGTGTATAGGTGTATGTATATGTCCGTCTATGTGTATGTATGTATGTATAATGTATATGTGTGTGTTTGTGTGTGTGTATGTATGTGTATGTATGCATATGTATGTGTGTATGTATATATATATATATATATATATATATGTGTGTGTATAGATATATATATATGTATATATGTATAAATATTGTGATGAAGTATCTTAAAATATTTTGAATAGTTTTCCTTTTTTGTGTACTACTTCCCGACCTCTTTTATAGACAAGTGTTACTCTTGTTTCATGTATTGCTGATAGTTGTCTGTTGTTCATTGTTATGATGAAAGTACCTTGTATTATTATATAATTTCTTGTGTTCCTTTTAAATGTCTTTCTTACCACTGTATGTATCTGAGGGGGGCTGAGGACCAGTCAAGCTGCTTGGACAGCTTTTTTCTCAGCCCCCACCATGCTTATACATGGTAAATAAAGCTATTATTATTATTATTATTATAAAGAGCAAAACCGGCTGCAAAAATGTCATATGAATAGTACAAGGTGTCCAGAAAGAAATTTACTTGCTTGTTTTTT
>JAZHYW010031597.1:0-52264 GCA_037355805.1 Ixodes ricinus
GACTGAGGATTTTTCAAATTGGGCCGGTGAGGTATGGCAGCTGACTTGCTATTACCGTATCTGTACATTCTTATACTGTCTTCCGGTATATTTCCTAGAAGGATGCAAATTGCGAAAGTATCCGCAGTGTAAAAAGGTGGGGATCGAGACGACAAAACTAATTATCGACACACTGAAACCGATTGAAAAAATTCTGCATTCTCGTTCGACTTCATCTTTTTTTTTTGAAAAATACTCACTACTGATTGATTCTCAGTTCGGCCCCGGGAAGCATAAATCTACGGAAACTGCATTATTAGTGCAGAGAGAGAAAATAATATTAGAAAAGATTTGCGAAAAAACTACAACGTTATGGCATCTGAAGGTGTCCCATACTTGTCGCTCAAAAACGTTTTATTTACAATACCGATCCCAATATATGTTCAAATTGAGAAATTGTGTATCTACTACTGAACGAATTTACTCCGGGAGTTCCTTGGGGTAGTATTGTGGGAGCCTCTGTTGCTTCTCGTTGCTACGTGAATGATATAGTAAGCCTCGAAAATTCCGCTAAATTTATTACATACGCCGACGATGCTAGCATCGGTGCGTTTGCCCTCACGCCCCACAACACTCAGGGAGCCAATCTCACCTGCTGCCGGAGACAGCTCGGCGAATGATGATGCCGAAACACATGTTTAGACCGAAAAACGCGGTCTGAGTTGTGACATTAAGCAATGCAAACGTCACGCTTGCAGTGCTTAATGTCACAACTCAGACTGCGTTTTGGCCTAAACATAGGTTTCGGCAAGAAATCATTCGCTGGGCTACCTCCGTAAGTTGCGGTGCTGCTCCCAGTGTTGTGCGGAAAGCTGGATTTCACCTGGGCTCTTTTAGAGTGCTTACTTCCATGGTAAACGTATTTTAGAGTAAATTAAAAAAAAAAGGATTCTTAATACCGCCAAAAGCTAAGGCAGTCCTATTTCAATGTCCGGGATCATGTGTTCGAATATCACGCGATTTGTATTTTAGGTGTTGACACCATTAGAGACTCTCGGTGGTATATTTTCTAGTCATATATCATGAAATAATCACGTAACATACATTCATAAAAAAAACCTCGTAAAGTTGTCAAGATTATGAGTAAATACAGGCATGCTGCTCCCAGCAAGCATCAAAAAGATTAATTTACAATTACCTTTTTCATTCCCGTAATCTGCTATTTCCATTTAGTATAGCGGGAACAACTGCTAAGAGACATTTGAGACGAGATTGCGTCTTTTTTTACACAGGAAGGGCTGTTAGAATAATTGAGAAATGTACCTCGTTGATTATCACTCTCTTCCTGTTTTTGTAAAACTATCAAATCATCGATAAATATAATAGGCATTCCTCTAGATTGGTTTGAAATTTCCCACAATCTGTAAAGAAAAAAATATTAACACAATCTTGAGACCTCGCTTCAAGCTAGAAAAAAAAAAAACGAGTCAATTTATTCATCGCATCATAGACACCCCGGCGTGTTCCTGCATTTGGGAACAAATTTCGGCACTCCAAGATACCGCTTCCACCGAATCACCGCTCTTGTGAAACTTGCTATTTTTACTCGCGACATTGATAGCTACTCTGTAAACAATAGTTCCGCACAGAAATTTTTGTAACTTGCTGAAAACCGTTATTTACGTTTCGGTAGCTCTAGATGTGTGTACTTGGGTGCATGTATATCTTCTTTTTTTGTGATTGTTATATACTGTTTTTTTGTGCTTATATGTCAGTACCGCTGCTGCAACTTGTATTGTTAGGGAGCTGGGACTACGTCCAAGCTGCAATCGATGCGGCTTCTTTCCAACGTCCATTGTCACGAATTTTTAATTTTATGGCAGAAAAATAAACTGACTTGATTCCATATCTATCCTGAGGGCACGCTCAACGTGGGAGTCATCAAGAGAAATGCCGATATGTTCGTTAACAAGACTCACAATATTTCGCTCCGATTCTGATCAGGATTCTTTCGGCATATCTGGTAAACCACGAAAGATAAGGTTGCACCGTCGTGAGCGATTTTCAGCGTCATCCAGACGATATACTAACGAAGACATAGCGGCCACCTGGCCAGTAACGATCCTGCTTAAATCGGCGACATCTCTTTTTATCGAGGTAATGGATGAAAGCTCGCTTTCAATGGGCGCGTTAAGTCGGCGCTCCTCTACTCCCTACTCCGACGCTCGAGTTTCATACTCCGAGCGCAGCAACTAAACGACGCATAGCGTACAAGAGCGACACACCGCGAGGCTGCGTTCTATATCTAGTCGAATGGGTCCAAGTTACCCCGGCGGATTATGTCACGTGACAACAAAAATATAAAAACGCTGGACGCGGGTAGGTTTTCAATAACCGTGCACTTTACCCTAGAGTTAGATCGAGTAAGTTTTGGAACACGGTAAGAAGCTAATCGACGGGCCACACGAGCTCCTACCAATCGTGGATACGGGTGGCAGAAGCCGAAAACATTTCGCAGATAAATAAATTAGGGTAGGCCCGTGTGGAGCGGCAGAGTTTAAAGCAAAAAAGACGGCGACGTTATGAAGTTTCTACGAACGTTTTAATATTTCTGAAAGGTTTGAAGGCTCGCTTCGTGCACATATGTGAAAGGTTAACTTTAACTTGGCCTATCTATTTATTGTCCATGCATGCTGTTCCGATTTAAATTAAAGAAAACATTATTGAAGCCGCTCGTCGACGCAGGAAACCCTCAAATTTGTCAGAGGTTCCGTCGGTTCCGTCTGGCAGCGAGATAGAAAGTACGCCGATACGGGCACGCCGTCGTTCGATAGCACGTCAATTCGTTTTAGGCGGTATCCCCTAAACAAACCTTTCCATAACGCTAACTGGTGTTTCGGCTTTCAATCTCAAGTATCTTTTTTCGCTGCGGCTGGGCTAAGCATTCGGAGCAGGGCAGCGGTCTGACTGTCTTTTCATCACAACTCTTCTGTCGCCGAGCTATCGGTGGCCGAGTGCGCTAGCGCACAGCAGCTCGGAGCATGTGGAGCGAAGCTCGCGCTGCAGAACCCAGGGATCCTGGGTTCGAGCCCCACCTGCCCGTTTCGATCTGGATGAGCATCGTACCGGCGTGCGGTCGTGTATCACTACGTGGTGCACGTTAAAGACCCCAAGCTAGCGATTGTGCTGCATTGGCTAAATTTCTCATCTACAGTGAGCGACTCGTCGCAACTCTGAAATGGCTGACCAACTACACGCTGTCTAAATATCCACACAACCCTAATTATTATTATTGATCGTCCTTGCGGCAGCTGTTGCCCCGAATCGTACCTCTTTCAACAATATTTGCTTCCAGCGATATTTTCAGATACCTCCCCCACGCACAAGCCATTATTGGCTTATGTGGGCTTTATATTGTATTATTTTCAAAGAAAGTAAATAAAGATGGTTTTGTATTGTATTGTATTGTATCTTCCACAATTGGAGGTGCTTCGCTGGTCATGGGCGGCGATGCGGCGGACGCCACCATCCTTAGCTCTATAAGGAGTATTCACTGGGCGCCATATTTGTGGGTGATGTCTATAGAGCGCATGCTCTGAACGAGCCTACATTAATAGGCTACTAAGACCGGCAATCTGGAGGTGCAGAAATGCACGTTACAAAAAAAACTGTGGAACGCCATCAGCACGCGCTCAGCAGTCGTGCACACAGCTATGGCCGCCAGTGGATACTCCCTATTGGACCGAATCCCCGTCCAGTTATACCCCGTTTCACCTTATGTTGTACCGCAGCGAAGGCTACAAGCGCGAGCTCATAGCGTTGGCAGCTGCCCTTAATGCACGAGGGCTTATGCCGCCGAGATATTCCCCAGAGCAAGGACCTCGCGCTTGTAGCCTTTCGTGCGGTACATCTTAAAGCGGCCCTGCAACGACTTTTTTACTGTTCTTTAATCTGCACCGAACCTGAGCGCATTGAACATTGTAACTTAGTGAACTTTTTATTTTCTTGAAATTCGCTTCTCATTTTAAAAGCTATAGGCATATTAAAATTTAGAAAACAAGCTGAAATAACCTCCTTCGATCATGACGTTCTTGGTCCTCTGTCCCCCTTCTCCCGCGCCGGAGGATTCCCTTTGCCACCGTGACTGAGGAATTTGGGAGGGAGGGGAAGACGGGGAAAGGAGGTGAGGCCGAGGAGAGAGCTGCCCGGGGGACCTGACCAGGACCAACAACGTCACGATTTCGTCACATGCCGCGCGCGCTCGACACCACGGGGCGCCCCCGTAGGAGGAGGAGGTTTCCGAGTCGTCCGGTTAAAATATAACGCTCTGATATCTAGTTACTCTATCCGTACCCGCTTGGTTGCCCGAACCACAAGAGACGTGGAAACCGCAAAAAGGTAGACGCTTAAATAGAATTGCAGGGCCCCTTTAACGTGAAGTAGAGTATAACTGAGGTAGGCTAGCTTAGTTGAACTGAATGATGGTTAGCGGCTTAATGACAGTTGGCGCTGCCGTGTACTCCGGCCGATCGCGATTAAGTCTACTGTCATTGGCTTAATGACAGTTAAAAGCGCCAATGCAACTAGAGTATGATTCAGTTCACTTCGTAACTACCACAGCAGGACAGGTAATTGCCATCTTAGATTTGACTGTGTCCTCCCCAGCATCAGCCTTGGTGGAGGCTGGTCAACGCGCGATTCGGTGGCTTGAAATCTGAGCAAGACAAGTGAAGGTCTACAATGGCGGTTGTAATCTGGCACGAGTATAAAGGGTCTATACAGCGTCGCTTCTGACGGCGTATCTAGCGGTGCTGTTGTGCAGCTATTCTAAGCAGAAAGAAATATCGCTTCTTTTTGTGCTACGAACAAACAGACATTGTTAAGGATTTGTCAAATAAACAACACGCTGGCCATGAATCTCCTAGAAGTAACGTAGAGGACATACGGTCCGTTTGAGAAAGAAATGGGTGGTTCCCCTTTTTGGCGTCTGTTGCGAGCCTTTTATTGGTCCTCGCGGATCGATGTCTGCACGTGACACTAAGTGCCACGAAGCGCTTTGTGCGACCCCAGCTCGGCTTAGTAGAATCAGTGCTTTGGAGACACATTTTGTATATTTTTGCAGTTGTCTCGGCGTTCAAAAGCGTTAGCATTATGCTCCTTTTCCGGTAACACAATGTAGCTGTAAAGAGCCAGATTTTCACGTTCGGGAGAATTAATAGAATGGAATGGTAGTGTTCAGCCTTTCCAGGAGTGGGAATGGGTCCTTCATTCCTACGAGTTGAAAGGAATGGTATTGTCGGAAACTCTAATTCTCGGAATGGAGTTGGAATGGAGGGGGGGGGGTGCTTATTCCGCAACACCGATATAAACGTATGGCTGATCCAACAAGCACGCAGATTCCCCCGGCGAGCTTCCTCGCGCCGCGCGCGCAGAGCGAGCCGCTCGCGCGCGCCGAAGCTGGGAAGCGTTGAGTGAAGGGCGTAAAAACATCGGAGTAGGCCACGCACCCTCGCCCCTAGGCTCACTTCCAGGCGGCGCAGCCTGTACCAGTGAGCCAGGCGCTCCTCTGTACGCATTTCATTTTTCCCCGGTAGTACACGTTACCCCCAAACAGTAACTAAATACGTTACTCCTTACTGATCCTCAGCAGGAACGCGTTATTTCTCAAAAGTAGCAAGTTACTTTTCTCGCTACTTTGACGACCAAATGCACAACTGCTTTTGTTTCAATGTTTACTGTATTTTCAGTAGTCGTTGCATTTAAGACAGTAGCTGCTGTCCCCTAGACGTTTTTCATCAGTTATGCTTCCCCACTTCATTGAGAATACATCTCCGGCGAAGCTGAAGAGTCGTTCTACTGCCGCGATCGAAAGAACGGCAGTGTTGTGCTTCAGGAAGAGCTGGTGAATCTGGGATTCCCATCTCTCTTTTGTTCTTTCTGCATCTAAAGTTCCAAGTTGACAATGGGTTATCTGCCGACGAAAATAATCCCTGGAGAAGGGGAACAAGAGGGACACAGGACAAACACAAATCTCCAAACACAGCATGCATTTAATTGCATTATAAGCAAGGGTTCTGTTCCTTCCCGTGTTGGCAACCTCCGGGTTTACATTCGGTCTGTACGCGCAACGTTACTAAAACCCTAGGTCGGGAAACTCACCCTTGAAACCGGGACCGCTGGCGTCCACCGAGACCGAGCTAAATACGATAACAGCGCCACCTTTTAGCGACGAGTTGAAACATGAAAATTGCTTTATATGGCTACTGCTAGAGTCACTGAATGCTCCCAAGTATACCGAAACTCTCAGGTCTACCTCAGGCTCGAGGTGCCAAGATGGCGGCCCAGTGTTTCTTCTTTACTGTGCTCACCATGAGCTTTTAGAAAGCATGTTTTTGCGTAAAAACAAATAGAAAAAGCTCTTTTTGTAGGAACGGTTTATTGGAGATTAGTACAGAATGACAGGCGCGTGATGTTTTCTAAAATCTTTAGTTAACAAGGTTTTGTGGCATAGGATTAACATTGTTTTTATACACCATGTCTCACCGGTGCTTTCAGGTAGCGCCCGACCTGGGCGCGTCCTAATTTCGGTAGTAATTCGTGGCGCGTCTGCTTGAGAGACGGGGGTGGCATCCCTGAAACCCGTATATGTTTCGGCGCCAAAAAGGAGGATTAAAGCCAAATTAGAAGAGTAGCAGTGGCCGCTATCGAATGCGATACTCCGGAACCAATACAAGCAGCCGTGCAGTTCCCCGAGTGGCCACTGCGGGAGAAATGGCGGCGTTGCGATCGCCATTAGCTCGGTTATCAAGTACAGATCGGTGCCACTTTTTTAGAGCAGGCTCTATGGGAGTTTCCCAACCGAGTGGTTCTGGAAACGTCGGTACCCGATTCCAGAAGGTTTAACCAACAAACCTATATTGTGTTCGCTGGGTGAAGGAGATTCCCAGCTGTAGATGTTTGACTAGCTGACGTGTTCAGCGACAAACATTGGTACGTCATACTCTTTAGTTTTTTTCTTTTTCGGGTCGCCCATTTGCTTTTGTCGCAACTGATCCATACTGAGGTTGGAATTAATACGAAGCTGTTTAAACGGTGTTGCACACGTTACTCATCAAAAGTAACGAAATACCGTTACTTGGCCTTAAAGAAACCAAGTAAGTTGCTCGTTCCTTTTCTAGAAAAGTAACTAAATACGTTAATCGTTGCCGAAACAAAGTAACCAGGTAGAAGTAACTCGTTACCAGTACCGCGTTACGTACCGTATTTTCCAGACCCGGTGTAAGTTCCGCAGGGGCGAATTTGGGGTCCAAAATTAAAGCTTTGCTTAGATGGTCCGCACCCGGTGCATAATCCGCACCTGGTGCTTAGTCAATACGAAAATCTTCTCATGGCCGGCACCCCTTGACAAATGTCTGCTTTCTTAAAGGGGCGATGCAACGACTTTTGTATTCTGAGCAAATACCGCTTAGAACGGATCCCTGACGTTAATGACCTGTAAATACCCGTTCGTTTTTCACCACACGCAATCGAAGTCGCAGAAAAAAATTAAGAAAAACGAGCAGAGTTCACCCCCTGAACTCGCAGCCAGAACAAGCGGCCACGTGATCTGGAGCCGATTATATGCCGCCAATGTTGATCATAACCATGCATTGGGGTTGGCAAGGCACAGGACCCGCGCTGAGTTCTAGACATTGTTATGGTTCGGCTGTTGTCATTGCACCGATTGGACACAGGACCCTACCCGAATGCTTCTCGAGCTATCGATTATCGCGAGCCCAAATCGAGTGTCCACGCCATGCTCGGGTCCAATCTATGAGCCGCATTCAAATATCGTCACTGGGCGGTACTGCTACCGCCCAGCTACGTCATCAGGTTTTGCGAAGGAGAGATTGAATGAAAATACTAGGTTTTGTCCTCGAAATTACAGCGCAACAAAGGAGTTTCTTGGTCAGTGGCGTTGCGTGCGAGTATCCTTGAGTCCCACTAGTGCCAGTAAGCTCGTGTAAAGGGAAAAACATTCTAATTGAATATCGTTGCACCGCCCCTTTAACTCACAAAGAAGCCTATACTATACATAAGTTATCATTCACATACTTTTTCATTCACAAAATCCGTGTCGTCTCGTCATAATCAATAATATAAAAAAAAATCCTGCATAGTGCGCAAGCGTAGATAGCCCGCACTGCCCAAAATTTAGAGTTTTAAACATGTATAGTCCGGAAAATACGGTGCATGCCTGATTCTGTCCTCGCGACAAAAACGGCCAAGCAGGAGGCCGCACCTTCCGCACACAGCACAAAGTGTTTTTTTCTTTCCATGAGGGTATTTAACATGTCCGTCATAAATCGCTACTTGTTGCAGTCCTGGAACGGCTTGGTCGCGACTACTTCTCGCAACAGCAAGATACAATCCGCCCCTCAGAACCGCGATCGCGAAGCTGACAGACGCGGCGTGGGGGCCATCTTGAATCCTGTCCCTCGCTGGCTTTCCTCTAGTCTCGCAAAGACTCGTTCTCGCAAGACCCGCGCGAAGGCACCGAACTAGGCGCACTACGTTTCTCGCAATTTTCGTAAAATAGAGCGCCTCCGCTAGCTTCGGCAGCTCCGCTAATTCTCCGCTAGCATCGCACATGCGCACTAGTGTCATCGTTCAAGCGTACAGCGTAGCGGGAGTGCCAAAACAATCTACTAAAACTCTCGATCTTTTTTTTTTTTTTTTTTTAAAGCAGCGGGCGGGCGCAGCCGAGTTCGCGGCGTCGTGCCGCGGGACACGATACAGGAAATCAGCGGCCCGCGGATAAGCACAATACAATCGGAGCGACAAGGCGATAGACGACGAGAAAGCCATCGGCAGTCTCCTCACGGGACTGCCGCGGTGACCTCGGCCTTGGCCGCGGGAGACCATGCTCGGGCCGCACTCGCGGCCAAGAGGTGGACTCTGTAGTCCCGGGGGCCATTTTCTCCGCGACCCGAATGACAATATCTTTTGGCGAATCCTTCCGCTCGCGGATAGGGCGTCGGAATCACGGCGCTAGATCTTCTCAACTCAGTCGAGGAGAAACGCCCACACCACCCGGTCATCGCGGCCGGCGATCTCGAAAAATTTCAGAGGCACGCGGCCAGCGTGCTCCCGCACTCGCAACTCCACACGTGCGCGTCTTACGTCGCGTACTTCACTGCACATACTTCGCCGCGAAAGTGCGAAACGGAGGAAGGACGTTTGACAACGGCGTGCGCTCAAAACGGTAAGATTTTTTTTTTTTTACTGTAGTATTGTTGGCGCAGTGAGGTTTGGTTTGACAGTTCGGAATTTTCTGGAGACGACCGGCGGCTACAATATCAGTAGACCCGATCTCAAGCCCTGCCGAACTGTGACGCAGCACTCGATCGTGTCCCCATCGTTAGGTGGCATGGCCTTCCCAAAGTTGCCCTTTCTCGCCACCAGTCGCGCTGACTAGCAGGCACCCCCTGTAAAGGCGGCGCCTCGATCGGCTGCCTCGGGTTGCTTCGCGCTGTTTCCAAAACAAGCCCGTGCGAGGTGTCGGCAAATGCGCACTTCCCGCACGAGGTGCGGGCACATGCGCGCGCGCAGAAACCAGATTCGCGTCAAGTGTGCGCGTGCGCCCTGCCGACAGCAGCGCCACCGCAGCGACGTGACGTGAGCGCCGCGTGTCGGTGCATATAGCGACCGAGCAACCAAGTTTGGTGGAGCAGGTAGCGCCAACTATGAGAAATTTTCGCAACTCTGAGACGACCCGCGGCTGCCATCAGTGGTCCCGGTTGTATCGTGGTTGTAAAGGGGTTCCCTTAACTTTTCTTAGTGGTTAGCGGGACGAGCGTTCCTTTCCAGCGTTGCACGTAATAATTAATGTCGCAATCACAATTAAAAAACAAAACAAAAAAGGTACACTTAAGCGTTTCTTATGAGTTGAGAATGCGAAAGTACGCAAGCCGCTCGTCCGCTGCCTTTGTCGTCTGCTCGTCCGCTGCCTTTGTCGTCTGCTGCGTACTAGCACGCGCGCGCTTCGGGATCTCGGAGGCCATGGCGCAGCGGCCAATGGGAGCCCCGTCGACGCGCGCCAGCCAATGGAACCGAAGGCGAATGGCTCCTATTGGGATCGCGGAAACTAGGAGCCGTTTTCGCGCTTCAAACTGATGACGTCAGCTCGCTCCATGAGACAGTTAATACTTTCGCATTGAAATGGCACCACGTGAGGCGTGGATGAGGCAAGAGAGGTAGCGCAGCTCCCCAAGAAGCTTCCGCCACCCTTCTTTCGTCCACCGACTACAATGAACGTTCTTTTCTGAAGCCCCTCGATGTGTTTGCGTTTGTCTTGCAAATAGCGTCAACTGCGCGACACTAACAAAAAAAAAGCCTTGCGTTTTTTTTTTTTGCACAACACTCACAGAGCCGATCACCGCAACTTACGGAGCCAGCTCAGCGAATGACGATGCTGAAACATATTTTTAGACCAAAAAACGCAGTCTGAGTTGCGACATTAAGGAATGCAAAACGTCACGCTTGGATTGCTTAAAGGGATGGTGAACCGAAATTTGGATTTCAGAAAAACAATGCAGGAGCTGTAGGCGGGACGCTACAATCCCTACAACACTACTCGTAAGGCGATATATCGAATGGACGGCCGTATTTTGAGAAAAAGAGGTCGAGATTGAACCAGGCCAACGAGGGGCGTGGCGTCAAGATACCTAGTTTCCTCCTCTCTTCGCTTCGCTCCTCAAGGCGGCGAGGCGGAGAAGACGCGAGGCCGTTCCCTCTCCTTCTGGGAGAAACATGACGTCAACAAACCTGTCAAATGCGCTTCCTTTTTCTTGAAAAATACGGTCATCCGTTCGAGATATCGCTGCATGCGTGATGTTTTGGTGTTTGTAGCATCCCGTTGCACGCTTTTTCCGCGTGTTTTGTGGAATATAGATTTCGGTTCAGCATCCCTTTAATGTTAAAAACTCAGACCGTGTTTTTTGGCCTAAACAAAAGTTTCGGCATCGTCACTCGCTGACTGCATCCGTAAGTTGTGGTGATTGGCTCTCCGAGTGTTGTGCGGGAAAGTAGACGCACGGGCTTTCGTTTAGAGTGCAGTGTACGAGGCCCATGTCTCGAGCAGCCCTTGGAAACAGATGGCGGCGCAGCACTGAAATGAGCGGCCCTTGGAAACGAATGGCGGCGAAAAACAACCAACCTGGCTGGTAGGCACATGTCTTGCGCGTTTCCACAACAATGGTTGGCGGTACTTCTAAGCGTGAATCTCATCAGGGGACTTTACATTTTTTCTGATGGGACTTTACCTTTTTCGAGTAACGAGCGCCATGTGGCGGTCTGTCTGCGAAGTAGAAATGAAGGGCGCGGCCCACTAGAACTCCGTTCGTCCAAACACATTGACATCATGCCGTTGTAGTACATCGCTTTTCATTGCTTTGTATGCCCCGTGCTACTGATACCCAAAAGAATCACCAAAAGAGACGAAGTACGCGAAATACAACGTTTGCCGCAGGCCACGTAGCCAGGGTTTCGTCCCTGTCCCTGTCCTGTCCTCCCCCTCCTCCCTCTCCCCTCCCCCCCCCGCCGCCCAAAAAAGAATCACCAAAAGAGACGAAGTACGCGAAATACAACGTTTGCCGCAGGCCACGTAGCCAGGGTTTCGTCCCTGTCCCTGTCCTGTCCTGTCCGCCCCCCCCGGCTACGTGCCTCGTTTGCCGTGAGGGATTGTGCCCTCTGAAAATGGAGAAAGCGGGAAGCAAGGCCAGGAGTGAGGATGTGCCCGGAAGCTTACTGGAAAAAAGGTCCATTCGAGCTCTGGCCGCTGTCTGGGGACAGCGCGGCACGCGCTCTACGGGAGTCTTCCTGAAAAAGGCGATGCACCTTCAGACGCGCTTTTCGCCATGCAAGCCGCGATATAGACCTTTTCCGCTTACTCTCGCCCCCGACCTTCAAGTAGGCATATCCGGTATGGGCGACGAAAAATATCAAAACGTTTCAACCTGCAAATAGTAGAAAGAATAAAGGGAGGCAAAACGAAAATGTGTGACGGTTACGCTTATATCCTAAATGCATTCTATTGGCGTGGCAAAGGCAAAACAATGTTTTTACCCATACTGTTTTTACCCATCTCAACTCAGGCACGGATTTTGGGTCGAATTTTTAATTTTGACGAAAATATATATATGTTTTGGGGCCATTCCTATAATAAAAGAAGACGCAAACGGCAATTTCATCGAATTTTTTTGTTCTCAAGTTATGGACCGTTGAAGCGGTCAAGGTGGAAACTGACGTTTTTCCAGCTTATCGGAGGTGACATATTTCACTCCATTCCTTTTCCCTACATTTTACGCTACATCAATATAACCTTTTGGGAACACTCTAGACATAGGCTTTTTCATGCTAATTAAGCGTCTAGGTCATAACATGCTTAATGATTTTTTTATTTATTTGTCAAACCGGCTCTCTGCGACGATATTTGACGAAGTTCTGCAAGCTGTGCTGTGTGACTTAATCAACATATTTTTATGATCTTTATATCACCGTAAAGCTCCATTTAAGCTCTTTCTTTTGAGCATAATTTCGATATTTTGCGATAAGTATATAATGCGCTACATGTAACTGAAGAACGAGAATTTCGAAAAACTGGCAAGTTTTGAATCGATTTTCTAAAAAACCTTACGTTTTATTTATTTTATTTTTTATTCACAGTTCGTTAATATAGCAGTTTATCAGAAACTACCAACAAAAATTGTAATACATTGTTTGTATGGCCGCTATTAAGACTCGAATCTCGTGCCATGAGCGTTTTGAACGGGACTTCGCACAGGCGCTCTGCTGAGCAGAATTCTTGCCTATGTAAGGCTTTCTATTTATCGTTAGCAGTTACCTCAACATCCAACCATAAACATTAATAAAATTTGGAGTAGTGCACTTGAAGAAATTTACTTCGAAGTCCATATCCACAAGTGCGGGCACAGTGCTTACTTCCTCCCAATACGGGGGAATGCAGATCGTAAGAGAATTCCTCTAAGGCCTTTTGCTTTCGGCTTTGAGTTTGAAATACCGAACTTGACATGTAATTGTCATATTTTTTTTATGTCAAACAGATATGCAGTGCATATACATATGTACAATTTAGTATCTGACCCTTAGGAAGTACGGTTTATTTTGTGGGCGTACGGACTCTTTCGTAAAAATAACAAGCATTTCGTAGCGTGTAAGGCTTCAAACGTGTTAAGGTTTCATTTCTATTTTCAGTGATTCATGCCGGGTTACTTAGACTTTTTCCTCTTGACTTAAGTTTGTCCGGGAGTCTAGATGTTACGTGTCTTCTCCGTCAATACATAGGGCGAAGCTCACACACCTTGCAAATCACGCCAGTGCCAAGTAAATAAACATTGTTAGGATAAATATTGTTGTTTCACTGGCTTTTACGCTCAGATATTGAGGTTAGTACTAACATTAAATAGAAAAAATTACATAGGTCGAAATTCTGCTCAGCTGAGTGTCTATGTGAAGTCCCGTTCAAAACTCTGACAACACGAGATTCGAGTCCTAATAGCGGCCATATAAACAATATATTACGATTTCTGTTGCTAGGTCCTGACAAATTACTATATTACCTAACTGTAAATAAAAAAATGAAATAAATAAAAGATGGGGTTTTTTAGAAAATCGACTTCGAACTTGCAAGTCTTTCTTTAGAAAAACTTGCAAGTTTGAAGTCGATTTTCTAAAAATAAACCACCTTTCATTTCTTTCATATTTTATTTACAGTTAGGTAATATAGTAGTCTGCCAGGACCTACCAACAGAAATTGTAATATATTGTTTGTATGGCTGCCATTCGGACTCGAATCTCGTGCTGTGTGAGTTTTGAACGGGACTTCGCACAGACGCTCAGCTGAGCAGAATTTTGGCCTATGTAAGGTTTGTTGTGATTCGGAGAGCCCTTCCAAATAAAAAGGAAAAAAAAACAGGGCCGAGGCGGCCTGCTGGAAAGACGAAGTCTCACATGCCGAAGCGGAAGCGGCGAACACCGGCGGGCCCAAGGGCGGGAACGCCCCGGAAAAGATGACACGTCGAGCAAGGTCGAGGTCCAAACACGCACTTATTTATTCAGGGTCAACCCGGGGGAACCCGCCTGAGAGCACGGGCCCGATGGGTGAACAGTAGCGCCGCCTGGCTACAGGGATTCCTGTGGTAGTTCGTGGCACCACCTAGTTAGTGTGGTGAAACTTAAATGGAAAAATGTAAATATAACAAGGTTCTATTTAATGTTAGTACTTACCTCCATATCTGAGCGTAAAAGCCAGTGAAACAACAATATTTATCCTAACAATATTTATTTACTTGGCACTGGCGCGATTTGCAAGGTGTGTGAGCTTCGCCCTATGTATTGACGGAGAAGACACGTAACATCTAGACTCCCGGACAAACTTAAGTCAAGAGGAAAAAGTCTAAGTAACCCGGCATGAATCACTTAAAATAGAAATGAAACCTAAACACGTGACTAACACGTTTGAAGCCTTACACGCTACGAAATGCTTGTTATTTTACGAAAGAGTCCGTACGCGCACAAAATAAACCGTACTTCCTAAGCGTCAGATACAAAATCGTACATATGTATATGCACTGCATATCTGTTTGACATAAGAAAATATGACAATTACATGTAAAGTTAGGTATTTCAAACTCAAAGCCGAAAGCAGAAGGCCTTAGAGTAATTCTCTAACGGTGTGCATTCCCCCGTATTGGGAGGAAGTAAGCGCTGCGCCCGCACTTGTGGATACGGACTTCGAAGTAAATTTTTTTAAGTACACTACTCCAAATTTTATTAATGTTTATGGTCGGATATTGAGGTAACTGCTAACGATAAATAGAAAACCTTACATTGGTCGAAATTCTGCTCAGCCGAGCGCCTGTGCGAAGTCCCGTTCAAAACGCTCATGGCACGAGATTCGAGTCTTAATAGCGGCCATATACAAACAATATATTACAATTTTTGTTGGTAGTTTCTGATAGACTGCTATATTAACGAACTGTGAATAAAAAATAAAATAAATAAAACGTGGGGTTTTTTAGAAAATCGATTCCAAACTTGCCAGTTTTTCGAAATTCTCGTTCTTCGGTTACATGTAGCGCATTATATACTTATTGCAAAATATTGAAATTATGCTCAAAAGAAAGAGCTTAAATGGAGATTTACGGTGATATAAAGATCATAAAAATATTTTGATTAGATCACACAGCACAGCTTGCAGAACTTCGTCAAATATCGTCGCAGAGAGCCGGTTTGACAAATAAATAAAAAAATCATTAAGCATTTATGACCTAGACGTTTAATTAGCATGAAAAAGCCTATGTCTAGAGTGTTCCCAAAAGGTTATATTGATGTAGCGTAAAAAGCAGGGAAAAGGAATGGAGTGAAATATGGCACCTCCGATAAGCTGGAAAAACGTCAGTTTCCACCTTGGCCGCTTCAACGGTCCATAACTTGAGAACGAAAAAATTCGATGAAATTGCCGTTTGCGTCTTCTTTTATTATAGGAATGGCCCCAAAAATATATATATTTTCGTCAAAATTAAAAATTCGACCCAAAATCCGTGCCTAAGTTGAGATAAAATCACCCATATATATATATATATATATATATATATATATATATATATATATATATATATATATATATATATATATATATATATAAAACAAAAAAAAACAACTAGGTTTAACGTTTTTGGTTGAGAACTGAGGAAAAACAATAATTTTCAACCTGTTTTTGTTTCCTGCGTTGCGAAATAAAATGCACTAGCGGCTCGAAGCAACCCTTAAAAAAAAAACTGCAATAAAAAAGAAAACAAAAATATTTTTTAGTGCGACACGTTTATTAAAAAAGACAAGAAAAACATAACCACGTAAAATAAATTGTTTGCGAGCAATGTTTCCGCCGCTAGACGCAATTTAGGTGCAGAAGGGGGAGGTCGGAGCCCGCTAAGCCCCGCTCCGTGCTTACAAGGGGCCTACATCTCTCATTCGCTGGAGAGATGAGTGAAGCGTGAAAGGTTGGTTGGACATTTTAATCTCCGTGCTGTAGTAGTTTTTGAATCGACTATTTGTTTTAATGTTCGAGCAATAATCTAAATAGAGTCATTATTGTTCACAAAAAATATCCCGAAATTGCCCTTCCGTTTCGGATTCAAACGGTAACAAACATGGCTGTCGGCGTTTGCGGCGCGCTCCAACGAGCTATACGCTCGTTGACCTGGTTTACAGGTGTGGAACTCTTGAAATGTACTTGGGAGCAGCCACGGGAGCAGCTGTAACAGCTCTTTTGGAGCAGGTTGGGAGCAGCTAAAACCACATTCTAGAGCACGCTAGGAGCAGCTCAAATCAGTTGTCATTGCACTTCAGCTTGTTTCTTAGACGAGCACGGGAGAAATTTCAATTGTGCTTAGCAGCACAGATGAACATGAGTGGTTAGGAATCTAGGTGGATGGGATAACAGCAGTGTGGGCCTGTTCACACATGAAGCGGAGCGCTACAAGCGTAGCGCTCACCCCGCGCTAAGCGCGTGCTGACGGGAGCGTTCACCAGCTTTGTACCTCACCGTCAAAACTGGTAGCTCATGGCAGACGATAAGTAGCTGACGGCACGTGAGGAGCGCTGGGCATTAGCGCTTCGCTGCATGTGAGAACCGACCTTAACAGATGCGAAAACTTGGCCTTAGTGAGAACCAAAAAGCAAGTATACATATGTTTCTGAAAATAGGGTCCCTGATATTTTCTGGGTGGCTTTCAGCTACTCAAAATGCAAACCAACACTGCTTATAGCACAACCCACACGTGCTCGATATAGTAATTATATGTGCGAACCACGTGACGTACGTCAGCAACGGACGTGCAGTTGCGCGGAGGAACAGGGCAACAAATTTCGAGTTTATCCTATTGTGCAACTCAATATCGAAGCAGCAGACTACGATTAACAGAATTATCGTATTCGAAGCGATGAGCCAGAGCAAAATGAAAGTACGCCGAGCAGATCTACCGCTCGCGTGAGAGCTGCTGGCCGGCAAGGTTTCGGATCGGACCGAGTTTCAGTTCTATCAAATCACGTTTTATCTCGCAGGAATGCGGTTTTAACTTCGAACGATGAAGCACTAAAAGGAATCTTTTGCTAATGTGGTTTTCAACTGACTGACGTCCGGAACCCGGGCCGCAGTGCCTCAAGCAATCTGACGCTTAACGACTCGACCTCACCTCGGCCGACTTAGTTAACCGCTTATGGTTGAAGAATAAGAATCCAGTCGCAGGTGATGTAGCGCTTGGAATCCGACCCCCGAATTTTTTTGCGCGCTCCCGACTCGGGATGCACAGAGAAAGTAAACGGAACAAAAAATGCAAGGCCGACCAAGCTAAACGCGCTCATTGTTGCCACTTTAGTCGATAAAAACCGAAACCAAGACAAAATATAATTTTTGGCGGACGTTCTGCGATTTGGAGCACAATGGCGCGAGGTATTGGCTGTGGCGCAGTTTCCACAAAATGGAGCAGGATGGCGCAGACAAATGCGTCAAACACAAAATGGCGCAAATGGCGCAGCCGTTCCACCCTTGCGTTTATCTTTACGAGTGCGATTCGTTCTGCATGCGTTCACCGAGGTGTTTAGAGGAAGATCTTCTCAACCGACCTAGTTTGCAGCAAACAACTGTCGCAAATACGAGCCTTCGGAAGCGCTCTGCGGGTGCTTGTTTTCGTAGCGGGACTGGCCCCACGTCGACTATGTTGCTCGATCACGCTTGATTTGTTTCGCTAGAGCTATAGTCATTCCGAATAAAGACAGATGCTGGTTTCCGTAAAAAGCGACCCCGTTGCTCTGTGAAGTGTGCCACCGTTATGATTACAACCACGGTTTCAATACCAAGAAGGTGCCTATACAGACACGTAAAAATTTGCGAGCCATTTTAGCTGGAGGCACTCGGGCGTTCGGCTCGCATCAAGTTTGTCCGAGGTATGTTCCCGACATTTCGCCTCGAAAGCCAGGATTGCCCTTGTTAAGAATGGAAACCTTCGGCGACCTTCTTCCGAGTTTCAACGCGGCGGAAACGAGTCATGATCTGTCCGGGAACGTCGCCTGCTGGACGGGGCCTACGCGAAACGAGTCTCGAGGAGTACGGAACCGGCGCCTACGTGTCTGCGCCTGCGGAGACGGGTCTCGACGCGCCCGTGACGTCAACGGGACGTGTGTGCGTGCGTGCGGCTTGGTGCGCTCCGGAAGGGAGAGAGGCCGGGCCTAACTGCGGAGACAGGTCTCGACGAGTCCGTGACGTCAACGGGACGTGTGTGCGTGCGTGGGGCTTGGCGCGCTCAGGAAAGGGAGAGAGGCATGACCTAATTGCGGAGGACCATGGCTACGACGCACTTCTGGCTACGACGCGGCGGACTTTGCTACGACGCACTTGACGGCGGGTTGCTGCTGCGCACCTGCTGCCCTGGCGGGGAGTGAGGGAGAAAACGGACCCTATATAAGGCGGAGCGCGAGGCTGCTCAGGAGTTCTCTCGGATTTGACGACTGTATCGCAACCATGTAATTAAACCGTTCGTTACGTTACCAATTCTCCCACCTCCACTGGACCCCTGGGTTCTTCACTTCGGGGAATGGTCGTCGTCACGAGCCAGGAAGCTCCCGGACGTGCGGCTCAAACCCCGCCTCTAACAACTGGTTGGCAGCGGTTGGGATCGGACCATGCGACATCGTGCTACATCTGCGGGTGAGCGTTTGGACTTTGCTTTGAGATTCGCCAGGCTTCAGATTATGGGTAATTAATTTTGAACTGCTGGGAATCCTTAGTGTTTGACTCGTGCGCTAGGTTTAGGTACAACCTCGCGACAAGTTTTAGAACAAAGCCAAAGCTAAAGAGCAGCGATCATGGATCTAATGAGGTTACTGAGAACAGATTTATTCTGTTTATGTGAAGAATTGGGTGTGGAGGTGGAGCAAAAGATGAAGAAATCTGAGATCAGTAAAGCGATTTCAGAGAGCGCAGAAGTAGAGGAAATTAAAATTGCGTGGGAACTGCTTCTGAACGCTAAGAGCGAGGCTGCAGCGAGAGAGGAACGAGAACGAGCAGGCTGCAGCGAGAGGAACGAGAGCGGGAGCAGGCTGCAGCGAGAGAGGAACGAGAACGAGAACGAGAGCAGGCTGCAGCAGAGAGAGGAACGAGAACGAGAGCAGGCTGCAGCGAGAGAGGAACGAGGAGCAGGCTGCGGCGAGAGAGGAACGAGCGCAGGCTGCGGCGAGAGAGGAACGGGAGCAGACTGCAGCGAGAGAGGAACGAGCAGCGCTAAAAGGTTAGAGTTAGAGATGGAACAACAGCGATTAAACTCACAGAACAGTAGAGTTGGGACTCCGGTGCGAGCAAGTGAGACCGAGTCGTATCAAATGAAGAAGCTCATGCAGCCGTTTAAAGTTGGGGAAGACGTGGGCCTGTTCTTAGTGAACTTTGAGAGGACATGTGAGAAGTTGAGCTTCGCCCCAGAAACGTGGCCGCAACGGCTTTTGACTTTGTTGCCCTGTGAGGCTGCAGAGGTTGTCGCGCGCCTTAGTGCTGGAGACGCGGACGACTACGACAAGGTGAAGTCCAGCCTTTTGAAACGGTACCGCCTTTCTGCCGAGGCGTTCCGTCAAAGGTTTAGAAACGCATCCAAAAAGAGCAGCGAGGGCTACTCGGAATTCGCTTACGGGCTTAAAACCAATTTGATAGAATGGTTGAAGAGCGAGGAAGTGTACGAAAGCCGAGACAAGGTAGTCGAGTGTGTGTGCCTCGAACAGTTCTTTCGTAGCATTCCGCAGTCAGTCAAGCTCTGGGTGCAGGACAGGGTAGGAGTCGACTCTGTCGAAAGGGCCGCTGAGCTAGCCGAGGAGTACGCAACGCGTAGAAAGCTGAGCGGAGAGGAAAGCGAACCCGGCCGGAGCGATCAGCGCAAGACCTTCCGACAGGGAAACGGCTCGCGAGAAAACGGGCCCGAGAAGCCCGAAGCAGGACAAAAGGTCCCAGAAAAGAGCGCAGAACACTCGAACGGAGACGAGGCGCGGAAAAGCCAAACAGGGCAGTTCGAGGCTAGGAAGCCGTTCCTGTGCTACAACTGTCAGGAGCCGGGACACACAGCGGCCAGATGTAAGAAACCGCGGGTTGTGTTCTCGACCGTGACCGGTAGTGACGAGGACCTGGAGCTCCTTCGTCCCTATCTTCACGAGCTCCAGGTAAACGGAAAGCCGTGCAGGGTGCTTCGGGACAGTGCAGCGACGATGGACGTTGTTCATCCGTCGTATGTAACGACATCCGATTTTACTGGAAAGGTAGTTTGGATCAAGCAGCTGCTCGAAAAGCACAGTGTCTGTCTGCCTATGGCGACGGTAAGGATAACTGGCCCGTTCGGAGAGCTAGTGACAGAGGCGGCTGTCTCGCAAACAGTCCCGTTGGAGTATCCTTATTTGTTTTCTAACCGGTCAGAATTCCTGCTGCGCGAGAGGGGTCAACAACTGGGAGAGGGACCAGTTCAGTCAGGTACGAGGTCCAAATCGCGTCAGCTCGCCCCTTTGTTGACGAGTGATCCAGAGCCAGAGGCAGCTGTCGGGGAGCAGGCACTACCAGAGTTCGAGGCAGAGAAACGGGATGAGAGGGACCAGATTGTAGAACAGCCTGACCTCGTAGCACTAGAAGTGTACGCCGTCCCAACGAGCCGGCGGAAAAGGCGGAGGAAGACGGGATCAGTGAAAGATCTCTCGTAGCTCCGGCGTCACGTAGCTTTGGTCCTCTGCTACGAGCAGACGGAGTGTCTTTGACAGTCGAGCAGAAGAGCGACCCTAGTGTGTCAGGGTTTCGCGGTACAGCTCAGGAGATTGCTAGGACCAATGTGACGGGGCATGAAAAAGGCGGATTGTTTTTTCGGCGCTATAAGGACCGCATTTTCACGTCTAGAAATCACGTGAAAATCGATCACTACGACTTCAGGGCAAGAAAAAGGAAAGGCAAATTTAACGGCAATGCCGATGGGTTGAGCAGATTTTTCTGATATCACCAAAAGCGGTAGTGATGATCTCAGAGGTCTCCGTCATCCACGGGAATGAGGATCAAAGTGGGGGCACTTCGTTAAAACCCCAACAAGACCTCACAAATTGCAAAAGTTTTTGTCTTTTGTATTTTGTTCATAGTGACCTCTTTGGAAAAATGAGTTGTGTTTTGGCGACAGCGGGTCTCGATACCCGCAATTGTCCTAAGGTTTTAAATTTGTAGTTTTTTTTGCAAATTTTTGTAATCCGTAGTCCAGTCTGGCGGGTCTCTGGCGAATTCCGAGCGTTTGACTGCGGTGTGGCGGGTGTTGTGTGGGACGTTTCCGCTAATGCCTCCGTTGTAAGAGGTTTGGGAGTTTGTTGGGTGCTTGCAGCGTCTTCTCAAGGCCTACTCCAAGCCCACCTCTTCAGGCCAGCGATCGTACCACCGGCCTTTCGAGGTTTCCCTGGCCCCGGAGGGGCTGTTAAGAATGGAACCTTCGGCGACCTTCTTCCGAGTTTCAACGCGGCGGAAACGAGTCATGATCTGTCCGGGAACGTCGCCTGCTGGACGGGGCCTACGCGAAACGAGTCCCGAGGAGTACGGAACCGGCGCCTACGTGTCTGCGCCTGCGGAGACAGGTCTCAACGCGCCCGTGACGTCAACGGGACGTGTGTGCGTGCGTGCGGCTTGGTGCGCTCCGGAAGGGGAGAGAGGCCGGGCCTAACTGCGGAGACAGGTCTCAACGAGTCCGTGACGTCAACGGGACGTGTGTGCGTGCGTGGGGCTTGGCGCGCTCAGGAAAGGGAGAGAGGCATGACCTAATTGCGGAGGACCATGGCTACGACGCACTTCTGGCTACGACGCGGCGGACTTTGCTACGACGCACTTGACGGCGGGTTGCTGCTGCGCACCTGCTGCCCTGGCGGGGAGTGAGGGAGAAAACGGACCCCTATATAAGGCGGAGCGCGAGTCTGCTCAGGAGTTCTCTCGGATTTGACGACTGTATCGCAACCATGTAATTAAACCGTTCGTTACGTTACCAATTCTCCCACCTCCACTGGACCCTGGGTTCTTCACTTCGGGGAATGGTCGTCGTCACGAGCCAGGAAGCTCCCGGACGTGCGGCTCAAGCCGCGCTCTAACGCCCTCAAGTTTTGCACTGCACCTGGCCTACCAAAGCGAATATGTTGACGTCGCTTTTAATTCTGCGTCATGAGGCTCCCACTCGCCTTGCTCGCGTATGCCATGTGTCCGTCCGCTCTCCTGCCGTTCCATCTGCGGTGTAGTTGCGTGGACGGGCGGAGTCTCAGCTACAGCCGAGACTGCGGCCGCCGACGATGTAGATGCTTGAGGCGCCGCCATGTTCGTCGGCGTCGAGAGAAGTGAAAGCGGCCGAGCGCGCGCCACCGTGTTCTTTTTACCGGCGCGCTAGGTAGCGCAAACCATTAGACAGTTTTAGTGGACCGTACGCTAAAGCTTTGCGTACGCAAAGAAATTGCGGGTCGGGAGTGCGCATGCGCAGAACGCAATAGAAGGGCTAGCGTATTGCGTACGCACGCAACGCTGGGGATTTTGCGCTGCGGGCTAGCGGGCTTTGCGGGAAGCTCTCGAGAGATCTCGGGCCCAGCGAGAGCACCAGTTTCAAGATGGCGGTTACCTCGACTGGCGCAGCAAGGGCGACGTGGTGTTCGCGAAGTTCAGTGTTACGTGAAATTGCGTGGTGTTCAGCTCGGCAATTCTTTCCGGGACCTACCGCGGTCGAGTCAGATCGCCGTGCAGCTGAAGGAGTGCATAGTGAAAATGTTCACCGCTCGCAATGTGCGTGAACGCTGCGATCTGCTCAACGCTAAGCCTCTTCGCGCAGTTCATCGCCGACGGACGAACGACTCTTCAAGAAATCGCCGAAGTTGTCGCTATGCACTGGACATCAGTAGGTCATGGATTTCTTCCCGCGATAGCATTGATAAAAGGTGCCGTTTCCACGGGACGATTGACGGAGGCTCCGTGATCGAATTTGGCTACGCACTCGTACTCGTAGCCTCCGTACCCCGCAGAAAAGCGCGCTTGACCAGGCAGCTGCGGCTTGGTTTAATTTGAAATAAAATGATTGGAAACGTTTTCATTTTCAATATTTCTTTTGAGGAGCATGGTGGCGCTATAAGCACGCGGAATTCTACGGCTCTGGCAAATTGAATCAAACGATCATGCGAGGTGTTCACTCGGCAACGTAACGCACAACTAAAATCGGTCCGAGCAGGTCGTTTTTAGCGTACGCTATACTATTGCGTATTGCGTACGTAAGAGCCAGCAACGCTATACTAAAACTGTCTATTATCTGAAATGGGGAAGAGTAATTTCTCTTCTCCATACCCTTTCCCTCTCAAAAGTTATCTCTCCCCTCGCTTCAATTGGATCGCGCGCGACACGTGACCGTTGCCTTCCTTGTTACCGTGAAATTCAGGGGTCTGCCAGAAACCAACGCCATCATCGAGCGAGGCGTAGCGGTGGCTCCGTTGCTTTTTTTTATTTTTTTACCACGACCTCGGCAGCAACGCAATGCCGTCATGCTGCGTGGTGGATTGCACAAACAGCATTGTGAAAGGGAAGAAGCTTTTTGTCGTCCCGACGGGAAAAGGAAAATCTTCAGCGACGAAGACAATGGCTCCACCAGATCGGTCGGAAAAGTTTCGATTGCCTCCGAGGGAGACTTCTGCGAGGTAAGTTATTTTAAAATTCTGAATCGTATTAGCTGTCTCTTCCGGTCTTGCCAATGGAAATCGCTTAGCGCGATCATGAGACGAGACAAACACGGAATTAAATTACCGGCACAAAGAACTTTAACACGTGTTTTCGCGCATTTGATCATGGAAACCGACTCGCTCGCTCTTAGCTCGCTTGCATTGAGTCGGCCGAGTTGAGAACTATGCGTGAGAGACTGGGGTGCCACTAAAATAAAGAGGGTTGTAATGTTACCGCGAGCATATTGCGTCAGTGAAAGGAGAGTCACCAACGATCGAGCAGCTCGCGACTTTGTTGTGCAACACATTTCCGCGATCGGTGCTTCACAAATGGCAACTGAAAATAAGCGGTGCTGCATGGATTTTTCAGGATCAGCTCCCAAACGAACAGTTTGAGCCAGTGATCTTGGCAAGACTGGCCTCAAGAAACTCAAGCCATATGCACCTCCTTCCATTTCTTCACACCGACCTCTTCCAAAAAAAAAAAAAAAAACACACCCCCCCCTCAAAAAAAAAAAAGGACAAAGAAAACCACTTATTGGTAAGACATCTCTGATTTTTTATGCCCTGTTGTGCTGCGTTTATTTTATTAAAGGTTGGAGCATAGGCTTTAGAGCATAGTATACACCAACTCATGTTTACAAACAAACCGGAGCGCCCGGAGCGCCCCTAGCGGACGCCACCGGCGCCGCGCATGCGCGGTGGGGGTGTGGGCAACAAGCTCGCCGTCGCCCATAAACAAACCATTGAAACGCGATGTTATCGGCGTCGGTGTGAGTCCCCTGCCCTTTATCGCTTTTGAATTGTTGATTTTACGTCTTCCTGGCAATGTCTGACTACATGAGCGGCGTCAGCGAAAATAACGAGGCTCGTTATACCGCAAAAACTTCGCGTGAATAATCTGACATGCGGCGATTCATTCCGCGTGGACGCCGCAGAATGTACGCTAAAGCCTGATTCACATGATGAGATTTCGCTCGCAATTTTCAGTCGCGACGTCGCTCGGGCTGCAAAAGCGTGAACCGCAGCTGAGATGGTCGACGTCGATACTGAAAATCGCAAGCAGAATCGGACGAAGTGAATCAGGCATAACAAGTCGGTGATGGCCGCTGGTAACAATAATCAACATCTCCTTGTATCTACTGTTTACGTCGAGACTGCTTACCAACCTTCAAACTTAAGTCTTTTGAGGCCTGCACTTACTTCTTATCGCAAGTACCTTGCCAACATTTGGTCTACGGGCCGGTGTCGTCTAAAAGAGCAGACGACAAGCAGAAGCTTTTGAAAGAGCAGACGACAGTTCGAACGATCAGACGGCCGTTCGAACTTCAAGACGCACTGAACGTAGTCCGCAGGTGGGCCGTACAACTTGACGGTTTTCCGGCGTTGATGTTGGAACAAAACAAATAAATCTGATGACCAAAAGTATCCGTGAATTCAACCCAAAGTGCTTCCCGCCCAAGCAATTGTGGTCCGGCGGCGTCTGGTTTACCACATTTTTACGTTCTCAGACGAACCGAGAACATGAAAACTGATCTTCAAACCTTTCTCGACTCCTTTGGCACAGCCCCAGACGCGGCGGTTTGACGAAAAGGCATGTTTTCGTCAGGTTCCTTTCAAAACAACGCACGAATACACGCCTCACATGGGGCCTTCCGCCCACAGCCCCAGACCGGAAGTGCGACCGACGCGCCACCACCGCGCCGTGACGTAACAGAGATGAGTTCGTGTATACATCACTTTAGTTGCTATCAATAAGACATACCTGAATTTTTGTTTTTCTACAAATCAAGCTAGTTGAGTGACCTGGTTTTACTTTAATTCATCAAAATTTTTAGCTCAACACGTAATGTACCGCTGTTTTTGTATAGATTTGTGTGATCCAAAAAAAGGTTGTTTCAGATCGTCAGCTAAAGCAAAACAGTAAAATATGTGACGACATCCTGGACAAAAAAGAAAAAGTTGTTTTGCTGTGCTTGGCATTTTTGTTTTGTATATGGTGCGAAATGTGCAGTAGGTATTTTGTAGCGAATGTCTTTGTAGTTGAACAGGAGTGTTACTTTGAAAAGGCGAGTAGTCTAGATGGTGACAAATGTGCAATATTGAGCCCTTGTAGCAATAAATATTTTCTTGTCTTCATCTTTGTATGTGATTTGTCTTCTGTGATTAATAAAAATAACATAATTTACTGACAATAAGAAAAAAATTGTTCTCGTCTTTTGAAGGCTTTGCTGAAGGATCTCTCTGTCCTCATTTGTAACTCACGCAGCAAAGTACGCCCGCGGGTGTGCGGCAAAGCTTATACGCTTTGCAAGTGACCTCAAGGGCGTAGCTTGCGCGTGAGAAGGTCAAAACAATATCTAAAAACAGAGTAAGAATGAAAAAGGGCCTCGCTAATAAATGGGACAAATGGGAAACACGCTGGCAAGGCAACCGAGCACGCGCTATTCTTTGTAAATTTTAACAGAGGGAATACAAGTGGGTGTATTTGATGGTTAGATATATCATGCACGAGGCGCGTAAATAGCAGACGTCACGTATTCCTTGGCGCACATGTGCACAGTTGTAGGTCGTATTCGACGCTTATAAAATGTGAAGAAGTAAACCAAGCTGCTGGTTTGGCAAAAACGACCAGTAATGCTAAACATTACCGAAAAGTCCTCCTTTTGCGCGCGTTGTGGTGCATTTTATTTGCCTAACTCGAAGGATGCCGAGTCAGCAAAGGCGCTTCGTTCAAGATACTAAAACGTTTTTTACGCTAAGGATTGCGAGCTTTTCTGTCGACCGAGGACATCGCTTCGTCAAGAGTCGCTCCCTAAGAGAGACTCGCTTGACGCGGGGGTCTAATAGTTTTGGACCCAATAAAGTCTACCTCACCTCACCTCACCTTGCAGGTGCGTGCCCAATCCATGCTCGAAGCGACGGCACGAGCTGCCGCTAGAAACGCAGTCCTTGCCTACGAAACTCTATTTATACGAAGGGAGACGTGCATTATATCGTGTACCTGCTCTCAGATCTTGCTGCAATAAACGGGTGAAAAAAAAAAAGATTTTTGCAGTGTATGCCGATGTCGCTAAATTGTCAAAGCTACATTGTAATTATTTTTTTTTGTCTGCGTTTAGCGGAATAGGAGAAAGCTTGTCTTCACACCCAAGCGATTCCAGCTCTACTCGCGTTACTATATTTGCAGATCAAGTCGTCTTCCCGTGCTTTATAACTCCAATAAAGGTGCACAAACGCTAGTTTCTTTACGTTATAAAACAAAACTGTCTTCATATTTGAAAAAAAAAAAGAAAGAAGAAAGCTCTCTAGTTTGTCGTATGCAATACAAGTACGGCCCGCCACGCAGGCGCGCGCCTTGTGGGCCTCGCTCAGACATGGCGGCGGGGGGCGTGGCGCGGAAGGAGGACAAGGAGGATTATTCGCGACTCCAGCGAAATCGACGCCGCGTAGCGGCAACGCCGAGAAGCTCAGAGAGGAGGTCGTTTCGACTCTGTCGTCTGCTATCGCTGCTTGGTTCTCGTATAGGCAGCAGAGAAACAAACATCGTTCCCAGTAATTATTTTTATGCTTCCGCCGTGTCATTCCTACGCACTGACTAGAAGAAGGTTTCTACCGTCGAAAAATCGCTTTGCTTTCATATGTAACACCGATTTTACGCTGCAGTGCAAGCCATTTATGGTGGTCCGCGTGTTGAACGACGAAAACGACCTCCTTTCGTCCGCCATTTTGCCTGACCAGCGCGCCCCCTATAGTTCGCTGGAGTCGCGAATACCATTGATGGAAAGGAACAAAACGCGGGGAGAGAAGGGACTGCGCTACCTTTCAGTATAAAGGGACCTTACTGGCGCGGGGCCCGCAGCGCCATGGGGTGGCGTTTCTTGAAACTACGACGCGCGCAAGACAATAGGAGCCTCGTTCCTTGAAACTAGGACGCACGCCAGCCAATAGCTTGAAGTAGCTTTTAAGTTTTTGCAGGACACCTGAACTGCCAAAGCGAATAATTTTAGGCCACGTTTGAATTTTGTGCCATGACGCTTCTCTCACCTTGCTCGCGGATGCCATGCGAAAAAAAAAATAAGAACATAAAAGCTGAAACGACAGCATATTTATTTTGCTGCATTTTTAAGTCCTCTCGGTCGCTTTTTTTAGCACATCGACAGACGCTAACAGACGGTTGTATTGGATTGTTGCTCGCGCATGATGGAACGCTAGAACGCCGCTTTCATGGTCGACCCTTGCGAGCGTTGTAAGAATGGTTTGACGGGGGAGGAATAGCGGACGGACGAAGGCGAGAACGGACGTCGACGGGCTGCGTTCATATCCGCGTCCTCCGGGCATGGCAGACGACGATTGACGATGGTGAAATAGCAGACGATGCCGGAGGCTGCCGCGCGTCTGCTCGCAGAACTAGCAGGCGTTGTCAGACGCCAGACTAGACGCGACGGATGTCGGGAAAGGGAGACACAAGGCCCGTTAGTGTGTTCGGCCGTGCAGCCAAGCCAGTCGAGTAGTAATGGGCAGGGCAACTGATTTGTGAGCGGGGCTTAGAGGGGGGCTGAGATTTCGACCTCAATCGCGTCTAACGGTGTAAATATTGCGGGATTTTTTTTCTCTTTCTCTTGGAAAAATACGGAAAAAAATACGTGTCCCATTTATGCTCTTTAAAAAAATTGTTTTTGCATTGCAGTGTTTTTTTACTGCTATAGCCTGCCTTACAGGAAACATGAAAGAATATTTTATGGGCAGCAACTCACATATGAGTGGAAATAATAATTTTCCATTCGGTATTGTTCTTTGTGTTGCGAAATGAAATGCACAATTCGATGGAAGCGACCCTCAATGGTAGAATCTGCCTTACAGGCTATAGCAAGTGTAGACCCTTTCTTCAAAGGCGCCGCCATCTTGAATTGTCGTCACTTCCAGTATGGGCGAAAACATTATTTTGCCGTCGCCACGCCAATAGAATGCATTTAGGAGAAAAGCGTAACCGTCACCCATTCTTGTTTTCGCTCCCCTCTATTGTTTTACTACTTGCAGGTTGAAACGTTTTAATATTTTTTCGTCGCCCATACCGGATATGCCTACTTGGCGGTCGGGGGCGAGAGTAAGCGGAAAAGGTCTATAGAAAAAAAATATATATAATCATTCTGTTATGGGCATTAGCTTAGAAACACTTGGAAACAATCATTTCCCATCCGGTTTTGTTTTCTGCTTTGCGAAATAAAAAAATAAATAAAAAGCACTAATGGATCCAAACGACCCTTTTTTCTGTTCTGACGCGGAATAGGCTTACAAACGGGGAACGCTCCTTCTCGCTGGAAAGTTTTGATGCACACCGATCTCGAACGTTTCCGCCGAAGCGCACCGCCAAGCCGCACCTCCCGGGTAAGTTACGACATAACTTACGAGACCGGTGTTCGCGTATTACTTAAAAACAGGTGCGCGGTAGAATACTGCCAAGGACGGAAATGGTAGACAAACGTATAATCGTAAAGAAACATAGAGTGGGACGAATTTGTGTCAACAGACGGGGAAAAGTAGGACATATTCTACGTCGGCGACGGAATGGCGACTCACTCGAAGCAGCGCATTACCGCCGCACTTATGCATGTAGTATGTTGGGGAATATTCCGGATCAGAACACTCGATGACAGCCAAAAATAAATTGAAACATAAAAAAAATACTGATTAATATTTAAAATAAAAAATCACGTCCGAGCGGGGTTGAAACTCCTTTCCTCCGCGTGGCAGCCTCGTGTGTTGCCAAATGCGTCACGAACGCGGCAATATGCGCCGATGAAATACAGCTTATGGGATTCGGCTAGAATAACGGCACTCGAGTGCTCACGCAATGCTCGGGACCAATCTAGGAGCCGCATTCAAATATCGTCAGTCCGGGGACTATGCCAAAACCGCGGTTTCCGAGCTACGTCTTCAAGTTTTGCGAAGGAGAGAGAGTGAGTTCAAAACGCTCGCTTTTATCCTTAAAATAGACCTTTCCGGAAATAGGTGGTGCCCCCAGCGTCTGTTTTACGCATTGTAACGTTCAGATGTACGGCACGTGTTCTGAGCTCGTAACGATAATAAAGGAGGAATCGTGCCGTTATCAGGATATATACGAAGCGTTCCGAGATGGCACGAGCGTACCTCCGAACAGCCCCACAATTCCCTTCGTTGCAAAGACTCCGGGGATTTTCCGGAAAAGTCTGTTACACCGCAACAAAAGGGTTGCGCGGTCAGTGGCGCTGCGTGCCAGTATACTTGGGTCCCACTAGTGCCAGTAAGCTCGTGTAAAGTGAGACACATTCCAACTGAATATTGTTGCACCGCCCCTTTCAGAACTGGTGTGGAAACTCTCGCGATTGTTTTCGTCCAAGTCCACGAAGCCTTCTATCACAAACGAAGCTAGGTAACATAATTTTCTGATAGAATTGCGTACTTCCCGCCCACGAGCCTCCCGCGACCAACCATAGCCTAAGAATTAACAATTGAGTTTATTTACTGGTTTTCAAGGATGCCCAGAAAGTTTCTAATTGAATTCATACTTTGCATTTCACAAATTAAAAAGTTACTTACTGGGAAGTAATTAATAAACAAATTATACCAAACGTTACTAATTGTCCTACAAAGGCCCTTTGGCGAAGAACAATATGACATTGAAATTTTTTTTTACACCACCTCATGTTTACAAGCAACCGAAGCACCCCCAGCGGCACGCCACCGGCATGTAAAAGACGTCGAAAAGGCATAGACAGCCGTAAGCTCTCACTCCGGTGAAAACCCGTGTACAACTGGCTTAGTCTTTCGACACGGTGCTCGCTTACGGGCCGCCATGTTGGTTCAAAGAAGGAAGTTTTCGTCCATTGGCACGAAAAAGGTGGCATCTTTCCTCCCTTCATAGGGGAGCAAATTTCCTCCCGATTTTGTGGGAGCAACGTTCCTTTCTTTCTAAAGGAATTCATAGGGGACACGTGAGTTCCTTCTATAAAGAAAAAAGTACTACTTCCTTTTTTTTTTTTTTTTAGAGTGTGTACAGGGGGTGACAATGTAGCCATACTCCGGTGGACTAAACTCCTGCTGTCTAAACAACTGACTAATTTGTTTAGGAAAAATGTAGTTCAATCTCGGGGGATCGGTGGCCGAGTGTGTTGGCGCACCGCAGCTCCGAGCGCATGGAGCGAAAGCTCGCACTACAGAACTCAGGGATCCTGGGTCCAACCCTTGCCCCTCACTATCTGGATGAGCATCGTACAGGCGGGCGTTTGTGTATCACTACCGGCTGGTGCGCGTTAAAGACCCCCAGGCTAGCGGTTGATAGCGCACTGTCTAATTTGCTCATCTACAGCCGAGACACCAGACGCCCATTGAGGCTGACTAGCTTCCGGCCGTAATTGTGTCGTGTCTACACACGACACAATTTCAGTTCAATCCCCACACCTGCTTGTTATCGATATGGACGATCGTCGCACGGTATTGGCGTGCGGCGGCCGTGTACTGCGTAATGCACGTTAAAGACTACCGCGCGATGTACGCTAAAATGTTTTAACAACCACCCAGACATATCATGAATACCTAAACTTGCGCTTTAGGATTCACACCGCTATTTAGCGCGTTTGAACCAGAGTGAAGTCAAAGTTCGCAGCTCTTTCGATCAACAGCTGAGCGGAAACAACCTTAACTACCTAATTTGCTAGAAAAGAAAAAACGCGTTTTTTGTTGTTTTTTTTTGCAGCTTTTTGAGATTTGAGATAAACCTAAAATCAAGACCAAAAAAGGCAGACATGGAACAGTTCTGAGCATAATTTCCGAGCCTATCGCACTAATCCAGGCGTGCACCCATGTCAGCCGCTGCTCCTAGCACTCGGGTGCAAAGCGGTAAAGCTCGACGTGCGCACAGGTGAGAGGCAGCACAGAGGCATGCAACAGACACGACAATCCAGTAATCTATCAGGAGTACAAGACCCTGGCTCTGTCTCATCAGAGTAGCCGTCATCCTATCCTATTTCACAAAGTTTTCTCTCGACTTTTCGCTCCCGACATCGTCCGCAAATTTAGACGATGTCGGCGATCCACCCCCAGAGCATGAACCGGCCAACAAACAATCTGTAAGCACTTTTTTTTTTTTTTAACCTTAATTCGAAGCGCAGCCGGCGCCACGAGCCGATGGGACTTCGTGGCATTCGTCCATCTTCCTGCGCGCGCTCTTTCGTCGACTGAAGCAATCAAGTACGGCGAAGGCCCAGTGAGCTTTTAGCATGCATGTTCGTAGTTGTACGTGTTTGAGTCTTCGATTGTGACCTAGGTAAGATGAAACAAACTATACGGTGAGTAGAGACGCAAGATGTGGCAGACTTCTATTCGTGGAGCGATTTGGCGTAAATGGCGCAGTGCTTCCATCACTAACACCATTCATTGACCGGGGGCTCGTAATAATCCTGATAATGTCACGAGCGATTATTCCTCGTTGATAGAGCGTCGATTTGATCTCTTAAATACCGCGAAAACTTCTATATAGTTCAGGAAATATACGCGAGTAGCAAGTGTTGCGGAGCTTTAGCTTGTCGCAAGCAAACAACGGCGGTTGCAACGCAGACGGTCATGCGTAGGCGCAAACGTAAGAACCAGTCTTGCGAGGTGATGTTAGCCTAAACGAGCGACACAGCTGCGCCGGGAGCCCGCAAACAACGGATGCAGATGTCTAGCGCAGTTTTGCGTCACAGTTTGCATTCGGCGTTTGACGGATGCACGTTTCGGTGAATCTGTCCTTGTTCGTATGAACACGTCCTTCGCCTTACTGCCACCCACAGCCGCGCCGAAAGGCAGTCGTCGCGATGTAGATAAAGGGAAGCTAAAGCAAAAACACCCGAGCCTAGTTAATTAGACCTCAGCCATCACGGATATCGTATTCGTTTGGTCATTTTATGCGCGGATTAACCGGAAGAGCGCCTTCAAAGTAGCGCCGAAGCCACGCCCCTCCGAAGCAAAAGGAAAGGGGAGAGCGGAGGAAGCCACGTCAGCCGACGTCACAAAAGGTCCGGCTGGGGATTCCGCCGCGGCTGGCCGCGCTTCCCTCGTAAGCTGGTCTACACTGACTTTTTCAGCCGTCATTGTTCTGCCACTGCATAGCGCTTGTTGACCGGTCGTGTTATTAGGGAGTTGTAGTAGATCGTTTTTTCTCATCCGCTACGCTATCCGTGAAGAAAACGCCGCAGCTGCGCATGCGCGCCGCCAGCTTTGTCTGCATAGTTCAAGGTCTTGTGGAGGATTACAAAAGGCTATGCGCGTGCTTAGCGGGCTGCGGAAACGGTCTACTACAACTCCCTATTAGGGAGGTTTCGTAGACCGCGTTCTCCCCTCCGCTAAGCCCTCCGCAACGAAGAAGCCGCTACCGCGCCTGCGCGCCGATGGCCTTGGCTGTAGAAACCCGGATCTCGTAGCGGGTTGCGGAGAGCGTTGCGGGACAGCGGAAACGATCTACGAAAACTCCCTATTGACTCAATCGCCTGACGTGTTGATCGTTGCCCTGTTTGTTCACGGGTTTGCGGAATTCTCGTGGCACCGAACCAACTGGCTCCCGCTGATGCACGATGCCGTACTCATGTGTAGCCGTCGGCCTGCACAAACAGTGCTCGTCGCAGTTGTTCTTCCCGCTTACCGCCTTTTCGACTCCGACACCGAGATTTTAAAGGGGTGGGTTCCCGCTACACAAACAGACGAGTTTGACCAAGTACACCGTTTTTTGTTCGAAGTATGTTTCAGACGGCGCATATGAAAACAATGTACGCATGGGTTTGGGTCTGAAGAAGGTTCGCCTGAACCCAACACTCTGCCGACCATCTTTGAAGGTAAGAAGGCAATGCAGCGCATTAAAAGGCACACGCAAAGAGGAGGCGAAACTATAGGTGAAAGTTTAGGTCGACTGTTCTAGAAAAAAGCTATTACGTTATTAGTTACGTCTAGGGTACTGGAAAAGCAGCGATCCCGTAGCCAAATAGCGGGCTTCACTGGCTCTTTTGTATTAACCACCTTATCTTAGTTTCTTTGTTTTGGTTTCTTTTTATATCGTTGAAGTGACCACATTTCCCGGACCGACTCCGCTACCCAAGATTGTTTTCTTTCGTCTTTTAATCTACTCCACTACTCAGTCACTTGGGAGAGGAGGACTTGTTATTATAACTAGTCAAGCAATTTATCATGCGACTTTCACGGTATAACTTGTTTTAGCATACTTTTTTTTACAGTTGCTAATACTATTTGACGTCACATATTTTTTAAACGTAAACATAAATTTTGTTAAATTTTCTTTTCATAGGTACATATTCTCTTCAGGAGCACTTTTTGAAAAAACAAAGCATGTGGCATTCTGTTGTGAATTGAGTTCTTTTTTTACGAGTCACGCAGTGTTTTTCGTATAAAGTTCTTGCGTCATGCAATGGTTCTTTGCGCCGTAGAAATGCGATCGGACGCCGCAGCTGCGGCGTCCGATCGCAGTCAACAAATCTTGGGAGAAGCATGTGAATGTAGAGGCCTCGGGAAGCTTTCACGAATTCGATATCAAATTGAGGGCTGCCGGGCACACATCTCCGCTTTTTCTAAAGCTGTAATTGCGTAATAATCGGTGGCAATCAAATAAAACGCAGCAGAGGCTGCCACTATCACAAAGATGGACCTTCTGCGCAGTTATTCACGTAGTGCAGGAACATCGCGGTGGCAGAACGGCGACCCTGTGACATCACCCGTCTCATCTATCTCGGACATCGCCGCAATTTGGTTCGTGTTTCCGGTAGCCACTCCGATGAGTTTATTTTGAGGTCAGGTGTGCCACAGGGCTATATTCTAGGACCCATGTTATTTAGTTTGTTTATAAATGACATTGTTTCTATCGTTAAGGGTGCCGAAATTCCTCTTTTCGCTGATGACGTCAAGCTTTTCATATGTGTCCAGTCAGTATCAGATTGTCCCAGTCTTCAAGACGGTGTAGATTCTGTTTTTAAAGGGACCATGAAACGATTCTGAAATCGAATTTCATCCACCGATCGCCGTAAAAGGTGTGAAAAGAAACACAAAAACACAAAAATAGGGAGCAAAAACATTATTCGCTATAGAACTTTTAAAAGAAAACTGGACTCTTTTGCGCCTTCTTTCCTTCGAAAGCTATCTGCCTTTTCACTGCGATGCATCCGCGGAATCGCTGCACGTCAGCCGAATCCACGTCGCCTATTGGGCAAGAGCCTACCTGAACAGCACCGCGATCGTAAACAATAAATAGCCGGCGAACGTTTCCTAAAAGTTTTGTTAAATAATATTCAGATCCACATTTTGGAGCATATTCAGAGATGGGACGAAAATTGCCAAATTTGATAATGCTGAGAGCCAAGCGCCATCTGTCGTGTGGTAAACGAAGCAACTACTGCGCGTGCGCAATACGGTGGTAGGTCCGACAGCGTCCTGGTGGAATACGCCAAAACAACGAGGACGAAAACGAGGAAGAACTAGACAGGACGCGGCGTAACTTTCAACTGAATTGTTTATTTCGATGACAGGATTGTAAAAATATAAAAGCAGGCACACTTGGCAGAGCACCAAAGATATGGTCTAAAAACACCCCCCCCCCCTGATAAAGAATTCTACTATTTGAACAACCAATGACACTAGCAATTAAGAGGGGGGGGGTGTTTTTAGACCATATCTTTGGTGCTCTGCCAAGTGTGCCTGCTTATATTTCTACAATCCTGTCATCGAAATAAACAATTCAGTTGAAAGTTACGCCGCGTCCTGTCTAGTTCTTTCCTCGTTTTCGTCCTCGTTGTTTTGGCGTATTCCACCATGATGCAAAACCAACTAGCCCAACTAGCCATCCTTATCCGACAGCGTCGCTCCATTACTTGGCCGCGACGATCACGGAACGTTTATTTTTCTACGTGTTCTTATCGCGCGTCCCGACTTCAAGCAGCAAGAAAAAGGTACTTGAAACAGACCACGACGAACAAGAACGCTGGATCCACAAACACCCGAGAAAAGCTAGAACGGCAACGAAATCACCGACCCGCGACCAAGCGAGGTCGGCAGATAGGCCTAGCAGGCACTCCGACTCGATGCAGCGTTGCTTCAACGGTACTTGGCCAAGACCGTCTGCCCACGACCGGCTGGCGTGCTGAATGGAATATGCCGGCGCGACCCTTGTGGACCCTTCCCGTATTTTGATCGCTGACCTCAATTTTAGATTACGAGGTGAGGTCAATCTCTAACTCCTTGTTTTCCGAGGCAGTCTTGACGAACACTGTCGTCGAAAAGGGACTGTCGTCGATTCTATCTTGTTTTGTGTGATATAGAGCTCAAATAAACGCCGTATGGATTACCTTCGTAACACGGTATGTACACTTTGTTATTAGTATGCCATTTTTATTATGACACGACTGCACGTCACTGTCGAGCTATAACAGTTCGTGGGAGCTACGGGCAATGCCGGTCCAACCTTCCTTTGCCGAGTGTCGCGTCAGTATCGAGTTGCAATCGTAAAAGATCGGTCCCGAAGCGCTTACCAACAGCGCGAATACAGCACTTCCATCAAACGCGCGCGTCCGCTCCGAGTGTGAACAGGTATTTACGTGGCTCTTGCTGACACTTTCGTAGTTCAAACGTATCTTTTTTAACGTCGGCTCACTCTTGCATCTCCGAGGCCGCAAAAAAACGCCGCGGCAATTTGTTTCTATCTACGTCGCTTTGCAAACGACTGACACTGGCCACCTTTTACCAACAATGACAGTTGGGTTGACTTCTGGAGTCTTCACCGGAAGACTCGCCGCACTTCCCAACAGGCATACCGGCGTATGGGACTGGTCCCATGCTGTCGCTGTAGCGCAACATATCTTATTGAATTTCGCTCAGCTGCGATGTGTCCATGGCTATCGCGGCGATGTAGGGGCGCCGATTCAGGAAATACGTCAGTGACATCAGCGCCTTCAGCGCAGTAAAACCTACCGGCGCACCCCCAACTCGCCGCCGATGACGCTCCCATTCTACAGCCGAGAGAACTTCCGGTTCCGGAAACAGGGTACGTCACGACCGTCAAAATTACGCCGCAACTTGTTTTGTGGTCAGTTGGAGAGAAAGAAAAAGTCGATATTTCATTATTTTTTTTTGTGTAGAATTAAGTTAATAAACCGAGACGAAAACGGATGCCTGTTCGGCATTCAGTGAACGTTGAAGGTTTAATGTAAAAGTTATCTGGCAAAAGTAAAAAGGTAATTTCATAGTCCCTTTAAATGGTGTACGGAAAACTGTTTGTCACTGAACCCACAAAACACTAGATCAATTGTGGTATCTAGAAAGCGCGACAGAATTTCCTTTTCGTACAGTGTTGGTGGCGTCCCAATTACCCCCGTATCGTTTATTCGAGATCTTGGCGTCTGTCTTCAGAGCGCACTTTCTTTTAAGAATCATGCTGTTACAACTGTAAATGCAGCAGTAAGAGTATTAGGTATGATTTCACGTTTATGTCGCCAATTTTCTGCACCTTCATGTTTACTGCATTTGTATAAGTCTTTGGTTAAATCACGGTTAGAATTTGTCTCGGTGGTTTGGAATTCACTGACTATTTCGCAAGCTATCGCGATTGCAGATGTACAAAAGCGAATGATTGGAAATGTCTATGATAGGTATATTGTAAGGGGGTGTTTCTACCACTACGAATCATTGCTTCACATGTTTCTATTGCATAGATTGACGGAGAAGACAATACCGAGATTTTATGTTTCTACACAAAATTGTCCATGGTGAGGTAAACTCGACGGACTTATTGCAGTCTATTGACTTCCATGTTCCACCCTGAATCATTAGGAACAAATAAACTTTTTACCCTCTACATCATCTGTGTCACCTCTTTTGAGGGTTCAAATTGATTTCAATAATGCTCATCAGAATAACTTTGATATTTTTATTGTACATCGGGATTTTATGCAACAATAACGCGATGGATGCTTTTGCCTTAAAGGAGCGCTGTGCAACGATTTTAACGTTGAAAGAATTGGCATCTTATACTTTTGACATTGTTTATCTTGTCACGAAGGACAGAAAACATATCTTCCTTCGAAATGCTACGATTCCGCCGCGTAATCGCGAGGCAAAAATTAGAATATTTCCCGACCTGCAGCGGCGAGCGGCGGCCATGAGAGCCACGCGGCGTGACGTCAAAGGGGGACTTATAAAAATATAGCAAGTAAAGCAAATACCTGCTCGATAAAAGGTTATTTTTCTATAAATCTGGTCGTTCTAACATAAATATAAATGCGTCAAAACCTGGTATCATCGACAAAACTTTTATTGTACGGAGTTCTAGTAGCGCCATGTATCCGAGGTCAACAAAAGCGTCAGCTCTATCTGCTACCGCGAAGGGGCCCTACAATTATATTTAAGCGTCTAACTTTTTGCGGTTTCCCAATCTGTTGTGGTTCGGGCAACCTAGCGGGCAAGGAGAGAGTAACTAAATATCAGTGCGTCATATTTTAACCGGACGACGCGGAAACCTTCCCCGCCAACGGGGGCGACCCGCGGTGTCGAAAGCGCGCGATATGTGACGTTTTTGGTCCTGGTCTTACTACTGGTCAGAGCCGCTAAAAGCTTCTTTTCAGTCGAAATACAAAATATAAGTGGTGCGAACCGTTTCAATTATTTATGAAAGAAGTTTTTGTTCAATATTTTAGATCAGAAAAGAAACAAATGCAGTTTATAAAGTACGGAAACAAGAAATGGCCCGTCGACATACCCGCCACCAAGCGGCCGAAAAGGCGGCGCATATAGAAAGGGGTAGTGGGATCAGGCACCGACGAGCGGGCGTAGAAAGGTCCCGGATGTACGCGGCGGCGCTGCGGTCGTATACGGGCTCGAGGATCCGACCGGTTCCGAGCGTTCCGAAGGCCTTCGGCGAGCAGGATTGGCTTGCGGTATGGCCGTTTGGCGGTATGGGAGAGCGAAGTGGCTCCCGTTCTGAACTCATCTTTACCCCGTGTTTGCTATCGTTTGTGGCCATAAAAGTATCAGGCCGAATTAGTGTTTAATCGCGCAGCAAATGCAATGTGAGCCGCCCTGGCCGCGCGCTTCATACAGCCTATCCAGCACATGCTTTAGTGGCGCCCTCTCGAGCCGTCGACACGGAGTGCGGCAGCCGTGAGCGCTCGCCGAGCTCTCTAGTTCACGGCCACCCCAGCAACCAAGGCGTCATGAAGGAGGTTATTTTTTGCTTGTTTTTGTAATTTTAATTTGCCTATAACTTTTAAAATAAAGCGAAATTAAAAAAAAGTTTAATTAAGTTATTACGTTCAGTATGCTCAGGTTCGGTGCAAATTAAGGACCAGTCAAAAAGTCGTTGCAGGGTCCCTTTAAGACAAGAGGCCCACCGGACTAACGAACGGCCAACACGGCTCGCCAACAACACAAGAGCAGTTTCTTGCTGACGCGAGAGTTCTTGCAAAGTAACACTTGTTCGGTGGCCATGTCCTTTCAAAGCAAACTAATACAATATAAAGTTTAAAAAAAACCGCGCAGTGCCCACATTACATTACAAAGGTGTGGGCACCGCGTATAAACTCATGATTACGCAGAATGTGCTTTTGCTCAGTCCTAGTATGCAAATGTGCCAGGGACGCGCACTATTTCAAATACAAGTATGTGTAGTACATTCAGTATTTTGTATTTAACTATACATTACGGAATTTACTTGTCGGTCGTAGTTCAATAGAAACATATCGGTCTTTCAGACACAAGGGACCCTCTTCAAAAGTTGGGCAATATTGGCCGCCGCCATATTTTGGGCATCGCTTCTATATGGCCCCTCGTGATTTCGCGAGGGCAACCGTCCCCCAGGCTTTGACGGTGTAAAGGGGTCTCCAAACCAAAAACGGAGAGAGGGAAGCGTTCTCTTTTCGCGGAGGACAGTTTCCCGACGCGTTCCGCTTCGTCCCGCTTTTGGACGGCGGGCACCCGGGTGAGGCTTTGGAATGCGTGCGTGTCCAAAGCACTGCGCGCAACCAATCACAGGGACGAGGGGAAACGGAGAGGAAGTAAAGGCGAAGAAGCAGGCGGACAGAGACATTCTCATTGGTCTGTCACGAGTGACATCCTTCTGACAACTGACTCGACGTCACGCGTGCATCTTCTCCCTAATGTTCCCGTTTTTCTCCGAAAATAATCACGTCCAAACCGAAAAACGGAAAGTGTTCCCGCTTCACGCTAGAAGTGCACGCTTCCCAAACAGGATATCTCAAGAGCGCGTGAAGCGACACTTCTTCGCCAAATGAAACGAAATTCCGGCAGCCCCAGTGGCGTATTTCAGCCCCCCGCCCCCGAAATCCAGCCGACCCCCATATAATATACACATGCATTTTGAACCCCTCCCCTCCCCCCTGAAAAAGAAAAAAAAAGATTCCTGGCTATGCCACCATGCAGTCCGTCTTCTGTTTGGACACCCACCAGGCAAACATCACGGCTTCTCCCCCCCGCCTCCTCTGCTTTGCTTTGACATCGGTGCTCGTCAGACTTGACGTCAACGCCACCTGGCAATGGAGTGCCTGCTGCCTGTCCATCTGTTCTGCTGCCGCGGCTCGCGACCTGGTTACCGCCGTTGCAGGAAGGCCTCGTATCCTGCTCCTTCCCGTTTCGGGGACTTGGACAGCAGCGGGTGCCTTGAGCGAGTAACTGACAGACCAAGTAACTTGCGTTTTCTTGCCTGTCACATTCGCAGCTTTACACATGTTCATGTTGCCTTGATGTTGGTAGCCTTGATGTTGGGTGTCCGGACCCACGTGACGAGCATGCTCTAAGATTGTGTTGCATATATGTTTATACAGCCTTGATGTTGGTACCGGGTAACCTGTCTCTTAGCTGCAGATGAGAAATTTAGCCAGGGCAGCACAACCTGCTAACCTAGGCTTGTTAACATGCATCACGCAGTACATAGTGATTACACAAACGCGTGCCAGTACGAAACTCATCTCGTTCGAAACAGGCGGGGCGGTGGGGATCGAGCCCAGGAGGTTCTGCAGCGCAAGCTTTCGCTCCACGGTCTGAGCTGAGACGCGTTAGCCCACTCGGCCACCGATCCCCCCGAGCATTTTCTAGGCCTCCGTGAAAAATAAACCCCACTTATTTTCGCTTTAAAATTGAAGTTTTCTAGTAAAAGCGACGGAACGCCAGAGGGTAGCTGTAAAGGCGACAGGTGCCGATAGACGCGCTACAGGCCCACGAGCTTGATTCAAAGATGCGTCCGATCCACGATGTCCGGGGTTCGTCTTTAGCCCGGCCCCCAATTGTTTATGACGTATACAGACAAAAATGGGCGGGTTGTGTTAGAACAATATGTACACAAATTTTGAGAAAGAAGGGATGACGAAATGTCAGGCTAGGTGGCGCAAGCTGCCACCCGGTACAAAGGGTATAACCACTATTACCCATCCATCCATCTGGGGAAAGGGGGGGTTAGTGTTTCTTTTTTTTAACGGGCTCGTTTCGTTTCACGCACACGTGGCAGTTTTGGAGAACCCTGGCTTGTTCAGAGCCGTTTGCGGCGCTGTCAACATATGGCAGCACGTGATTTTTTTATTCTTTCTTGTACATGTATTTTAGTTTTTTAGTTGTTTTTTATTAATGGCAACCGGTGGTGGAGACACGTGCAATCCGGGAAGCACGTCCAATAAAAAAAAAGTTCAGGGTCAGAAACTGAGAAAAAAAAGATAGCAACCAAAAAGTTAATAAAAAAATTGAATTAAAAAAAAATTGCAAAAGATTACCGAAAGTGTGGTGCGACTGACAGCGGCAGCTGGTGCGTTGTTGAAAGATGTGCTTTGGGAGATCTGCTCTCAGTCGATCTGCTTTGGGATGTTTTTTTAGGAGCTGCGCATTTCTTAGAATAGTTGTAGAGATGTACTTTCGGATATGTGTGCTTTTTCAAAGTTCTTTTACAAGATGTGCTTTTGGCGAAAAAAAAAAGACACTGAGACGTGCTTTTTGGTTTAGATGATCTTATGGAACACTTTATAAACGCACCGGAGGGGAATTATCCTACCAGAACCCCGAAGTGGCGGCGGTGGCTGATGTCTCGGAGCTGCTGCTGTGTGCGCGGCGGCGAGGGGGTGGGTGAGGGGGGGGGGGTGAGTGACAGCCTGTCTCGCCGTAAGTAACGTGGTTGACTCGTCAGTAACTGGATGACTTAATCGGCAGCCATTTCATCTTTCTACCGAATGAGCCGTCCAATAACTATCGTTCGCTCTGCTAAGGTGGAAAGAGGTGGGAGGAGTTTTCCCTGAACTCTTAACCTATAGAGTTTATGAGTATTTTAACATCTGTGTGCCTTTGCAGAATTTCCCATTAAAATAGAGAATTCAAATCCATAACTCTTTTGCGAAACTTCCCCATGGGTGATAAAGAATAACTACAGCCGCGACGAACGGAACTGTCAGAGTTCGCTGTATCAATTTCAGGCGTCATTCTTTTTTTTCGCAGGTGTTTGAGGAAATCAATTGCTGTCACAGAATGCAGGAAACAGGATAGTTAAATCACCCACCTATTTCCGATGTTATCGTAACTGACAAGCAAGCACCTTTCCGTTCAATGTTCACGGTTCAATGGTCAACCTTTCTCTCCCTTTCGTCACAAACTCTGCGCATCCGTAGGTTGACCCGCAGTTCAGCCACGGACGCGTGCTGCGGTCATCAACATGCTCAATCATCCCAGTTGGGAAACCATTTAGTGGTCACTTAAACGCACACGCTGCACCTTTCACCTACGAACTGCGGTTGTACAAACCCGGAATAGAAAAAGTGAAATCGTATCTCACTACAGGTTCTCAATCGAGGACGAACAGTCGACGTCTACGACTTCCGCACGAAGCCAGAGTTCCCGAGCTGAGTGGCTGTTCTCCTGATTACTTCTGCTTCAACTGGCCGCCCCCGCCGTGCACGGAGCCCAAACTGACACGCAGCCGGACACCTCCAGTAGCCCCGCCCACGTCCCCCACATCCGAAGCGACCGATAAGACAAGTCCCAGATGGACCTTGGCTCGTCGGTTGTCTTCGAGGTTCCGGCGACCTGTCTGCCGGAGTCGCGCCCGAACAGCTTAATTGCCGCCTTCCGGAAGCACGAAGACATGATTGCCGAGGCCGCTATAAACGACGGCCCGCAACCAAAGGCGCGGCCACAACCTCGAGGTTCCGGCTGGGTCTTCAAGCAGACGCGCATCGCGCGAGAGTGGCTCCCGTTGCGATACCAGCAGCAGAAGCGGCAAAAAGTCTCCCGTCACGGCGGGGACGGTCTCAAGATGCCGGCCATCAAGTACAACGTGGACGACTGGGTTGAGGCCAACAAGACCTTTTTCGTGCCGCCTGTCTGCAACAAGATGATGCACCACCAGGGACAGCTGAAGGTCAGTAGGCGTTCCAGGGGCCGTCCATGACCCCTCTTCGGACGGATCAAACGGAGATCTCGTTCAAAACATAGCATACTTAATTCCGGACCAAGCCTATATGAACCATTAAGGATGGTTCAGGCATCTGGGTATAAGCATGAGCGATTGCTTACGATAAGGCGGTTGCTACGGCAACCCAGGTCCGCGCAACATGTGGCGGTGGAACACAAGGAGTCGTAAGGCAGACGGCCACACTCAGACGCCAATCTCTGAACCAGCCTTTATGCTTTATGCTGGGAACGTAAAAAAATGGGACATGGTATGGCTTGACAGGAAATCCTACAGCCTTTTGAGTACTGGGCCGAGAGCGTCTTAAAGAGAGAGCTGTCACCGATGGCGGGCATAAGTCGCTTTGTATATGACTGCTACCTCCAGGAATCAGAATCATGCAAGTGAATACAGCTGGACGATCGGTTAAAGCAAAAAGATGCAACTGGCCTTGCCGTTCTCTTTATTCATATTACGTATCACTCCACAACGCCGGGTACGATAAAAAAAAAGCGAACACAAACAACCTAATTTGGTCGTAATTCGAGCATAAAAGAAGCAATCCTGGAGGTACTGTAGACCTAACTACCCTGAACTAATGGCGAATTCCACGGGTCATTTTGGAGCGTGCCGGGATCAGTAGACCAGATACGAGATGGAGCCCGCAATCCGAACAGAGTCGCTCCGCTTCCGGATCCCCAGTGGAACACGACCACTCCTCCGGGTTCGGCGGATGCCTTCCCGGGAATATACCTTTCCGCGATCCCGGGTCTCGAAGCACATGTTTTCGCAATCCCGGCGCTAACATAACGTGTTCAACGCACGAGCGAAGTTAATCATGATGTGAAAGATTTTGCCGATAAGCGATGTGTATTAGCGTAGCTCAGTTGCTTCTTTATCGGAATACTCGTGAACGGTGTCCAAGTGCGTCTCGATTTTCGGAATCTTCGGCGGAGGTCCGAAAAACCAGTTGAATTCATGCGGGACATACAAGCAGTCCTCGTCGTCGCTGCTACTCGAGCCGTTGCTCCTGGAGGAGCTGCTCGAACAACTTGACGACGAACTCTCAGCAAGCAGCAGCGGTATAGTAAAGCGAGCGGCGCACTTCGCGAGCGGCCATTACGAATTCTTTTGAGGCGATATGCCCAGCGAGAAAGGAAGTCACGTGTGCGCGCCGAGGGCTGGCCAAGCTTGCTTCCGGTCGAATCCCCCGAAATAGGCGGGGCGACTTTTCTCGGATCCGGATCGAGATCTGCAGTGGGATCTGATCCAAAACGACGTGTGGAACACGTCCGTCTCGATCCCGATCGCCCAGTGAAATAGGCGCGCTCCAGAAAAGTCGATCCCGGCGTGCTCCGAAACGACCAGTGGAATTCACCATAAGATGCGTCCGAACGAAGCGCGACTGGCGCAAAGACAACGAGTGGAAGTGTGCTATCAGACAAAACCTCCATAACACGGGCACCTCAGAGCAGCACCCCTCAGAAAGATTACTATGCAATGGCGAAAGTAATTAGTCAACGGACCAGACAATGAGATCGTTTATCCACGCCCTCCTCTTCACTGATTCATTCATAATTTCCAATGAGCTATCTGAACAGCACTCTGTCCTTGATACAGGTAGCAAAAATAAACGGTTGACTACCTATACACCCTTCTAGCATTTATCAAGTAGGATAAAAATGCAGAGTCACCGCGGCGTCAGATACCCCATCCATAGAAGAGAGCTAGTCCGCATGCTCAGAAAATGTTCCACAGCTCAGTAGTAGACAAAGATGGCAGGGCGCAGAGGGCAATTATTGGAACGGTCTATATAACGGCAGATCAGCACAACCTAACACATCGCGTACGTGAACTCGTTACGCTAGAGTAAAGATATCACTTGTAAAAACGGCTCACAACAACGATACACAGGAACCAAGAACCGCAGTTCTTCCTAAGGCCTGCCCGAGGCACGAGGCGGGGCGACACTTCCCTATTGTCGCTGCATGCGCAATACACATCTGCGCCGTCCAGTGTTCACCTATACGGAACACGCGAACTGTGCCTCAGCTAATAGAAGCACTATCCTGGAGGCAGCTGAAGAGCTGCTTCGTGACAAAGTGCTTAATGGAACAGCCTGAACACGGGTGGCCGCTCGCTCAAGGTCGAAATCGCGGCTGAACCGTCGACAGCAGACGCTGCGAGCAGGTTATAGGACCAAACAAAACAGCGTCAAAAGTGCAATGACATGGTGTTCGTCATGTTTCTGTTCGTGTCCTACCATCGCTAAACTGATCATGTGCAGAGAAAACGCAGTGACTTGCGCTTTTAATATGTGTGTCCGTAGTTGTCTTAGTGCCTTCAACTGCGATCGAACCTAAGACGAAACGAAGTCTAGAACCAAAACCCAGAACCTTCCTGCGTTACGTTGAGTTGACGACTGCTTACCGGCGTTTGAGCCAGAAGTTTCTCGTCATCCGAAACGAAGCGTCACGTGACTTCCCGTTTCCAGTTCGTCCGGCGCCGGTCGCGGTTCGTTCAGCTGCATCGAGGGCCCTTCTAGGCGTGGTAGCCGTGCTGTATTCGCGGTAAAAATGGTTCACTGCTCCGCGGTATACGTTATTTTTACGCGAGCCATAAAGGGCACAGGATGTTCCGGTTGCCGTGGAACGAAGAACGGAAGCAGTGGTGGGCCGTCATGGCTGTTAAGCGAGTGACGGAGCAAAGTAACCTGTGACAGCCAAGCGTCGGTGCCCGTTTATGCGCGGCCCATTTCGTTACAGGTCAGCACAACTTGTTCTCTCGTCAGGTTGGGACCGCGCGAAAAAAACGGTTTCTAACAAAGACTATTGACAGTCAGAAAAAAAAGGTCTCTATTAAGGCGCGAAAGGGTGAGCACAGCTTGTCGTACAAGGCATCCTCGAGAACGCGGGATGCGATCTCGCAGACGTCAGATTTTCTGCGATATCGCGGGCAACCAGTTCATCGCACGACGTTTCGTTGACAGACCGTTTCATCGACAGCAGTGACTCTGAGATGCATTCCTGTGTATGGGTTCTCAAGATTTATAGCTTTATATATCCAACGGATATGAACCACATAAACCTGATCCTCAGCTCGTTATAATATAAATAAGCAAAAGCAAGCAGGCAGCACCTACAGCTTGACGGATAATAAAGCGGCCATAAAACCCTGCGTAGCCCATATCAAAATCGGTACACGCTTATGCATGTTTTCTTACTCGACATCATTAACAAAAAAAAAAGTGCGGGGGTACGAACATGGTCACACAGGGCACAACCTAGTTGAAGTACAAAAAGCACGCGAGTGTTTAAAAGCAAGGGTTCTCGCGTAACCCGATGTCGTCGAAAGGAACTTTTGTACGGAAGTGACGTTTCGATCGCGCGAGAAAAGTACGCCAAAACTCCGATCGGGCATTTCAGCTAGCCGCGTCCCACGGCGCGTAGATTCCCACCTGTTTCACTCGCTGATGTGATCTAACGTAACCATCAAAAATAAACAAAACACAATGAGGAACGCTGGCTCAAAATGGAGGCCACGGAGGTAGGAAGCTTCCGGAGGCGACATGACGCCGCCAGAGGTGTGGAGAGACACGATGAACGATGACCAAAACCGCAGCTGTTTCGGTCATCGTTGGGGACCTGTCCCTCGACACTTCTGGCTTCACCTATGGTGACGTTATGTCGCCTCCGGAAGCTTCCTACCTCCATGGAATGAGCCGTCCAATACCTGACGATTTTGGCAGCCACCCGTTCACCGTAGTGCGAGGGGATGGCGAAAAGTGTAGACCGCCTGGCAGGGAAAAGTGCGTGTTTTATCTCCGGTCCAGCCGCGCTTTCGACCGACCTTGAGTGAGCGGCCTCCGTACGTCATGGTTCAACCGCTACGTTCTTCCGCTGCCGCCGGGATAGCGCTCTCACGAGATAAGACATGTTTCGAGTGTTCCGCACAAGTTTGGTGGACGCTGTTCATAGTTACTTTCGTATGCATGTGCTCTTTGTAAGGTCATGAAAACTCAACAACTCTAACAACGATCTTTTTGTCTTTTTTTGTTGTGAAGTGCGAGTTTTCGGCAATTTTTCAGAGTAACATAGTTACTTTGGCTTCTATATAAATATCATTTTACCGCCCGAAGCTTATTATATACTTCTGCGCGCGCTGGAGATGCGGATCAGTCTTGCGATGCGGGTCGGCTGCGGACGTGGAAATTACTGTGCGCGCAGGGCTGTATAGTGATAAGTAAATTAGGTCTGACATAAAAGTGAAAGCTATAGCGCAGATAAACAGCAACTTGTGCAGTGAATTTTGATGTCTTTTAACGTAAAATATCCTTCTTTGAATCGGAAATCGGCGAACCGATAAATCGCGACCGCTGACACAAGCCACTCGTCATGACGATTAAATCTGCAGATTTGCATCATAACCGGGGTTCTAAGAATAGACCCGTTCCCAAAATCAATCTGGCCACTTCAAAAACTATCATCCTCTCAGTGTGTACAATGTGTACATGCTAACGGCGGCCTTTTGATGACTGGTGAAGGCAACGATGCGGAGCTTGAACATTCTAGACGCCAGTTCGCTCTATAGTTGCCCGATGTCAGCGTGGCGATAATTATAAGCTTTCATGCGCTACGCATTTGAGAGCGTCATGTAAATCCTTGGAACATTCGGGTTCGGCACTCACGATAATGATGTGGGGAATTTTGTCAGAGGTTTCACTCCACTAGACGCCTCGTACAAAGTTGTTTATTGACACCATCTAAACTGAAACAAATAGAGAAATGACTGTACAGCGAAGAACACCGTAACATGATTAAAAAGAATAACGAGACTACAGGCCACGACACACACACTCAAAAGTCTCAAGACCGTAACATTCGTACATCTGCCGTTGATGAATAGGCGCTAGATTTTACCCGCCATTAGCATACAAAAATTTAGACTGACTTGAGCCACTGGATGACACCGAATTTCTGAAAGGGTCTGTTAAGACCAACGTTTACAACGATACATTTATAAGTGTTGGTACGGCACTATCTATAAAACGGTTGCACTGCATGCTGGCGCTCACCCGACGCGGGCGTATGCCTTGCACAGCTCTCAAGGAGTACGTTTTGCCTTAGCACGTACTTGCGCTGCGGCAAAGCGACAGAGCGGGGAGCTGCCAGCGGCAAACATGCATGGCCGCGTAAGATTGCCAGTAACGACCGTTGTTTCATTTATGTAAAGATCACGCTATTCGGTAACCTCCTTTCTTCGTCAGTGCTACATATTCAGCTTTTTCGGGGGTATATGCGGCTGCAGGAATAAATAGCAGCCGAAGACAGCGGGTTTTCAGTGATTGCCTGGCCCATGTTTGACGCGCTGTCAATTGCAAATGGCGATAGAAACCGAAAAATATTTTTTGAGGACTTAGATCAATATTAGATTAGAACATAATTTCAAAATAGCTTTCTTATCGGTGGCCTATAATTTCGTAAATAAGTGTCTTCTGTCACAACTTCAGACTTGTTTTCCTGTAAAGCATTTGGAGGATAAAGTCATATAGCTATGAAGTTATGCGCCTCTAAATATAACGGAACAGTAACTTTTTACATTCTAAAGATAACGGCGATGTAACCAGCGTACTCTTCGATTGAAATATAATTATACTTCACTTCAGCCTAAGTCCAGATGCAGCCGACTCTACGAGGTGGTAGGACCAATCAAGCAGTGCCAAAGGCGCAAGTCGCTAGGCCTCTTTTTGTTTATGACTGGGGTAGCGACGATTGTACGCGCACAGAAACTTGACGAACACCATGATGGTGCAATTTGACGTTCTCTGTTTGATCTCATCAACTCGTAGCGTCGGCTGCGCTGGACTTAAAGTGAAACAAAGTATAGAGTTTAAACAAAACTGATGCATGTTTCATGCTTCATGACTATCAAGGATTAAACACTAGTCATGTACAGTCAAAAAAAAATCAGTTTCACGATCCCTTTATTAAGGGCCGACGACCAGACTCGAGATTCTGCAAGGCAGAAGATCCTCCTCATCCTGGGGGAGGAGGAAACAGGCAACGGTGGACAGGGTCGAAAGGGGAGAGGAGGAAGCGGGGGAAAAGTGGAAAGCGCGAACTGGTCGTCGGTCTAAGTATTTACAAATCTAAGTCATGCACTGGATTTGGTTTACCCATTTCTTGATGCTTCAATCAGTGAATTACGATTTCTTTGGGGCTCAGAATTTCAGGTCTAATAGTCAAAATTAACTAAGCAACATGCTTGAAGAATCTGGCTGGCGTAAAATAAATACCGAAATAAGTGACCAAAACGAGTACTTTGCGGGTTGCGCGTACGCCAGATAGTCTGCCAAAGCACCGGAATATGCATTCACCGTAACGTTCCGTTCACCGAAACGTCCGTTTACCGAAACACATGTACGTTTAGCGAAACGTGCGTTCACGGAAACGGTCGTCGTCAAAATGTTTGTAAGCTAAAACGTACAAGAGTGCAACAAAAAAAAAAGGAGGGGGGGGGGAATCTGTTTTGAAACGTGATCCGCTCAAAAGAACAGGCAAGACAACAGGGAGTTTTAGTAGACCGTGTTTCCCCTCCGCTAAGCCCCTCCGCTACCCGGAACTCTACAGCCAAGGCCATGGGCACGCAGGCGCAGTGGCGGTTTCTTCGTAGCGGAGGGTTAGCGGAGGGGAAACACGATCTACTAAAACTCCCTAATATCTGCTCCGGAACGCTCACGCGGCTCGATTAACCTAACATCAAGCCAATCAATGTAATGCCGAGTGCAGGATTCCAGTGACGGCTATCAGATCGCGGCAAATCCCCTCCCATCTGACAGACAACTCCGGTGCCAAGATATTGCGTCAAAATAGCTAACCCTCTTGTTTCGCTGAATGATAAGCGACCAGATTACGTACGCTAATATTCCCCCAATAACGCGCTTTAGTGTCGCAAAAAGATAAGACACGAATGACGGAAAGCGCGGCGAAAAAGGCGCAGTATAGGATAAGACGATACGCCCGTCAAAAACGGCGTTACAGGAACAAGCGTTGAAAAAGGCCAGCACGGCAACCGGAACGAGTTACATTTCTTAAAGGGAGGACTCCGAGACGCCTCTCACAAAACCCCTTCATGTTTCAAAAGTGGCGCTACCTTTGAAACATCAAAAGTACAACTATAACCTGCCACGACACGCGTGCAGCCCTTGGGAGGATCATGGCGGCACAGCGTTGCACTGAGCTACATTTCAGACACAATCTTCTTCCCAGAAGTGGCGCGCGGCACGTGTCTCGAGCATTTCCACAACAATGAGTGGCGCCACCTTTCCCAGGGACTTAGGCAGCGCCGTCTCGCGGCACCCATGGGCGTTAGAAGAGGAGGAATTAGTAAACACGACGGCCTCTGGGAGAGCTTCCGGCAAGCATAGCGTATACAGGAGGCTATAACTGTATACGTGTCTGCCCGTCATTCTTTTTTGTGGTCGGCTTGAAAAAAATAACAAGAAGCGAAAGAATACAAGCGAGCTGGTTAGCAAACATCATAATCTAAAATCTTGAAGTATACGGATCAATAAAATAATGAACAACACAAAATCTTTTCCTGTACCTCAAGGATTTTGATTATGACGAACAAGATTCGAGTAGCTAAGGGACGAAGTAACACTCTCCGATTTGCTGCATGTACAGAGCTAATCACATTTGTCTATCCGTAAGTTCCAGCTATGGTGGTACCGCGGTGTGGCAATCGTGTTCCCTAGTTGCAGGGTGACAGACTTCAACATAAAGATTGCCGGAAACGTTTCTCTTAGAATAAATAATACTGCAAAGGTTTAATGACGCTCATATCTGAAAAACATTTGGATCACTAGGGCATCCCAAACCTGGCCGCGTTCTGCTGTTCCACGTTGATCACCCACATGACAGTGTCCTCGGAAAAGTGGCGCCATTCATTGTTGTAGAAATGCTCGAGGCACGTGCCGCGCGCCACTTCTGGGAAATTCATGGCGTCTGAAATCTAGCTCTGTGCTGCGCTGTGCCGCCATGATCTTCCCAAGGGCTGCACGCTGCACATGCCTCGTGCAACGGCGCTCCTTGCGCTACTTTGAAACATGAAGGCTTTAATTTTGATAGGCGCCGTGCGACGCCTTGAGGCCGTGAAACTTGCGGATAGTGCTCGCTGGTGGCATTCGCGGCAACAAATGTAGTCACGTGGTCAACATGGAAAAATCCGCTCGAGGGTTGTCCTGCCCGCTCTGACGAGGGCGCCGAACGCGAGATACTGATATCGCGTTTTTCGCAAACATAATAATAAGTATTATCAATAGGAAACAAAAACAAAGCCCGAGGGGTTATCAACAATGCCACTTTCAAGAAGAAAAAAAAGAATATTGCAATGCTCTGCTTTTTAAAATCTATCATAACTCTTCTCAAGCTGGTGTGGTGTGTGTCGGCGACAACCGGGGGATGACTACTTCCGTCTGCCATTTCGGGGCTCTGACTCATGGGAATTCTATGCGATTTCTCTGGAATAAAGGAGAGAAAGGAGTAACGCCATTTTGTGTTATCGGGAAATCCGCTGGTTCCAGCGGGCAACAAGCTTCGCCGACTGGCCAAACTCTCTCGGTATGAACCGCTCTGCCCTCGAGCGGGTTGTTCCATGTGCCCCCACGAGACTAGATTAGTTGCCGCGAATGCCATCAGTCGAGCGCTCGCCGGAGAAAGCCGCGCGCACCCTCGTCATACATGGGTTGCACGTGACGTCATATCCTTCCTCCTTTCTGGTGGCCAAAACCTGCCGTTATACTTTGTTTCACCCTATGTGCGAGCGAAGGCAAAGCTGGAAGCGCGAGCACGGAAGCTCCGTGCGTTCAGGCTTTGCTCGAGCGCGCAAGCTGGGGAGAAACGCACAAAGCGCTGGTCTCGCGCTTCTAGCTTTGGCTTCGCTCGCAGATAAATTGAAACGAAGTATAATGAAGCTGTGCTCACTCGTTTCCGCTCGCTCGCGACGCTCGTGTACTGCTCGTAGAATATGCACAGTAAAGGCTACGCT